>JANHFO010001070.1:296189-307438 GCA_032468095.1 Pareas carinatus
GATCGCTCTGCAGGCTGAATTGGCGTGTTCCCAGCGTCCCGCGTCTTATGGTCCGGTGCGCCTTATGGTGCGAAAAAAATGGTAGATTCTTATGTGTAGACTTAAATAAAAAATCTTCCGAACTAAAACTTAACATATGGCCCTGATCCTTTGCACTTGACAATTCATTCAGCAACCACTGAAAGTTACAGCATCACTGAACAAATGGTACTTATGCCCAGTTCCTGAAGTTACAGCTATTATAGCTCCCAGTCACATGATCAAAATCTGGTTGCTTGGCTGCCCACCTCCACTTATGACTGCAGTGGTGCTTCCATTCTCCCTACCTCTCAGTATCTGTGCCATTTTGGCATCCTGTACTCTGCAGGTCCAGCCGTCCTGCGCTCTGCCACCCCAGTTGACTTTTGCAATCTTCTTGCTTCCACTGCTGGGCTGATTGAGTTGATACAGCTGCAGTTTCATGTTGCGCTGCTGGGCCAGGCTAGAGTGGGTGCAGCTTTCCAAGGGGGACACAACTTCATGCTGCACAAAGGCTCAGAGGTTTCTTACAGTCTTAGAGCTGCAAGCATACCAAAAAGCCCCTGCAAGCAGCCACCGAGCTGTGTGGTTCTGGGACTCTTGCTACCCTATAAGGCAGGGTGCAGGTTGGGGGAAAGGGCATTGGTGTGGGGAAGAGGCAGTTGGCTGAAGTTGAAGGGGAGGCAGTTACTTTCTTGGAAAAACCGAAGTTCAGGACAGGGAGGAACTGAGCTGGGAATGGCTGGAGTGGGTCCTTGGCTAATGACTGATGGAATTTGGTTAATGATGGCAATGAAGAGAACAGGGATTGCTATCACTAAGCAATGTGGTGACATGCTATTGAGCGTTTCAACAGCATTGCCTAGCAAGTGTTAATAATTCCAGTTCCATCTAGTGTTATAACTTGAGGACTACCTGTAAATCAATCACCCATATCCTTTGCAGTGCATATTTTACACAAAAAGAAAGAACTGGTATACGATATAACAAAACTGCTCTTTTGAATTAAAAAAAAGAGTAAAACTAGGAAGAGAATGATAGAGAATTGTAACATCATCACAGCTGCCATCTGCTCGCTTACCTTATAGAAAACATTGTTTTTCACTTCTTTGATAGCAATTCCAGGAGTTGCATTGCTTAGCTGGTCTTCTATCTCCAGCTTTTCAGTTTCTGGAAGCTAAAACAATTGTTGTATTTTTAATATTCATTGACAGCTCTTTTAAGGCAACTGTACTTGAATAGATAACTAGATCAACTCTACAGAAGTGTGACAGTTATATGATAAAAAAAGATACTAAGGGTTAAAAAGGAAGACATGCATGAAAATGACAAAAAGTAGCAGTCATATAAGTAGCAACAAGCTTCGGGTACACACACTTTCACTCTGCTCCCATGTTGTTCAGGCTTTTAACTTAGCCCAGCACCCTCTTGTGTCATCCTGAGCAATGAATGGTAATTAGCTAACCACAAGTATTTAGATCAAATAAACTAACCGGATCCTATCTTATGAACCAGGATCATTTCAATGTCACGTAGTTCATGTTGATCACAACTCCAAAGCTCATCGTAGTTTGAGCTTGTCATGATGAAACTATGATTTACCATTTTATCTGAACGCAATTATGGGTGTGCATGACATGTAAAATATATTCTGTTTTGTTTTTTAAAAAATCATGGTGTCCCAGCAATTCTGCTGAATCTTCACTCTGATCACAATTTGTCTGAAACAAAATCTGAGGGGACCCCAGAATGATCATTTGGAGCAAACAGAACAAGGCTGAAATGTGTCACTCTCTCTGTCCCTTCCACCTCCTCATGACTTGAGTGTCAGCGCATCCGCACAGCGTTCTCCCTTCCTTCTTTCTCTACCATCAACCACAGCTACCACTGGCTGAGGGTAGCCATTTCTTCATGCGATGGTCTCAACAGTAAGAAAGAGACTCCCCACATGGCATTTCCCACCAGGCCTTCTGCTCAAAACATTTTGGTCATTTCACTCTGTATATGGACTAAAACAACTAAAATAATCATATTTTAGTCTGAGCACCCTGAAACCAGCATCATTTTTCACGTATGGCTGTTTCATACATGGAATGTTGCCGTCATTGTTTCGTTGAATGTAGAGTATTTTAAAGCCAGACAATATTCACCTCAGAACTTCTCCAAATATCAGAATGATGTATAATAAATGGCATAATGCTTCCGAATGATCAATCAAACCATAAAGTTCATCCCATCAATTGTACATAATCATAAGAATATGTGCAGAAGTACATGTTTTATAATAGTGTAGCCCACACACAAAGGCAGAACTTTCTAAATGGAGATCAGAATGGTGTAATAAACCTTTTTGAACACCTTTAACTCCTAATTTCTGTATTGTTCAGTTACTGAAGAGGTAGTTCTTTTATTGCTTCAACTCATGCAACAAATCGATGAAAGGTTAATGCAATGATTTAGAAAATCCCAAGTGGTGTCAGAGTGGAAAAAAGAATGTCAGTTCTAACAACTGGAATTCACATATGCACATATTAACCATGCGTTCAGCAATATAGTACTCTATTCTCCAGTTATGTTACCATGAAGCCAATTTCTGAATTCCAAAGTGATTAGTACAGCTGCTATCTTCCAATCTACTAATACTACAGCGCATAGCTCAAAACATGTACAAGATATTGAACTACAAGAGAAAAGAGGATTTGTGCCTTTGCACAGCAAAACTGAAATGAGCTCTGTATTATTAAAGGTATTTCATTCTTTGTATTAGTCTGATTTTTCATGGTTCTGTATGTTAGCATTGTGAACATAAAATAAACAAAACACGCTACTGTATTCAGACAGCAATCCACCAAGCATTTCATTCCAAGGTTTAGAACAGCAGCAGACATTTGGCATAATATGCAAATAAGCTGAAGGTAAGGGAGTTCTACAGACTCCTGCACCAATGTTTTCAGCTTCATTTAGAACCAACAATATCTGGCTGAACATCATAAACAGAGGTCTGCAGAAATGGTTGCATTTACACTTAAAAGCTTCATATAGTTCAATCCTTCTTGCTTTATTATTCCTCTGAGCACACTACGCACTTGTTTTGCTGTTGCTGTTTTTAGTCCTTATACTTGTATTTAAAATTTCTTTCACTAAGGATTGAAGGAAACTCACCTGGTGCTGTCAAACTTGTTGATCCAATATTCTTAATAGCTAAAAAGCAGTTACCGTTTATTAGGGATAATCTATTGTGGGACCACACAAAAAAAGGCCACCCTGGTAGTTGGCTCTTCTCTGTGGAATATCATTTCACCAAGATGCAATTGGCCACTACTTTGTTGCTTTTCTAAAAGGGTTCGAAGATGTAGATTTGTCAGTAGATCTGGGGACCACAAATGGAAATTGAGCTGTTCAAGTGGTTGATTTAACTGTGTTGCTGCTACCTGGGGGGTGGGGGTATGGTGTGGATTTTTAATGCTGTAAACCAGCTGGAATGACTTGTATGCAAGTTGGGTGGCCATATGGATTTGTACTAAATAATAAACAAGCAATTTCCTAAAGTCGTCAGGAAAAGGAAATTTGCAAAGTTAGTGTCCTTTAAAAGGTTCAACTTTCTCATTGAGCAAGTTGGCTATTCTCTCATCTCTGAAAGCTCTAAACCCATAAGAGACCCCACAAGGAGCAACTGCCTGGGGCACTTGTGGTCAATCTCAAGTCCTCTCCTTGTTTGGGACGGAATGATCAAGGAGCAGGACTATTCATCAACTGTTTATTCTGCTCTATTTGTCAGTTCCATCATCCATCTACCATTTCTTCCCTAGAAATCAGCATACCACGAATTTGTGCCATGCGAATCTTCCATTGTGAACCCAATTCTATCAAGTAGCCTATTCAAATTATTTAAATTATATTTTTAAAAATATGTATTTGTATAACCATAAGTCTTTGCACTTAAAATAGAATGTGCATAGTTACCTTTTGGTTCATTTTGAGCTAATTTTACAATTTACAACTCCAACTATAAAAGCACTCTTAGGAGGATCTATTTAGCTCTCTTGAAAATCAGCATCTGTTTCTCATCAGAGAAAATTAACAAATTGAAACTCTTAATGAGCATGGTGTTTTTCAGTCCTAAGTTGCTTCCATTATGTTTATGGCAGTAAGAAGAGGCAGCTATCCAGTTAGGCTTCAAATACATTTTGCTTTTACCAAAACTGTCGAATCTGCACCATATGTCCGTAACAAGTTCAGCCAAAGACGATGTTCTCAGAGCCCACTTCATTAAACTTCTCCATGGACAACATAGATATCTCTGAATATTATAGAACTAAGATAATAAAAAACTTAAGCATGAGTATTACATTCAAAATGGGTAGATAAGACCCACCGCTACTTGTCGGAATACAATTAGGAAAGCAACTTTGCTGGCACTAGGCTTTGAGAGTTGGGAAAAGGAAGGTATTCTTGTCAGTGGTTTTTCTTTTTTTTCCCCTCTAGCTTCTCTGTCAAATTTCTTCTTGTTTTTTCTTTTTCTATCACCTCATCAAGCCAGCTTGTAATTTTCATCAGCCACAAAAAAATCCCCAAGCCTGACCTGCTACTGCCATTCTCCTGTTTCTGGTTTTCCCATCCATGGTTCCCTCTTTCTTGCCATACTATCCATTCCTCTTTCCTGTTTTTCTCAACTGCAACCCCCCAACCTCTGCGAATCTATTCCTCCACAAATCCCACTGGTGTTCCTTACCCATCTTTGCTTTGATTAATCAAAGTCCCCCACTGACATTTCTAACACCTGCCCGGTCTTCCGTGGCAATGTCAACAATTGGCTTGCTTACTAGTGCTGTATATGGCTTCAATTAGCAATTCCCAGCTGTTTCTCCTTAGCCCCATCTTCCATGGGTTGCAAGACACACTTCACAGGAAAGGCTTGGCTTCTAGAAACCTACCGGTTTCCCTCATTAATGCATCTCTGGGGCACAGCATGCAAATTTAAGTGTGAAAAGCTAAATAAAGGCCAAGACCTTAGCTTCAAGCAGTTGAGGTTACTGCCAAGGCAACAGCTTCTACTATCTTCTTTTCGTGGGAGTAAGGAAGAAATGTAGGGACACGCTGGCAGCATGTGGGTATAGGTGCCAAAAGCTGGAACAGAAAGTACGCTTGAAAAATAACAGAAAGACAAGAACTGCACCTTAATAAGAGCCAGCCAGTGACACATTCCCTAGAAGCGATAGATATGATAGCTAAATCACTTGGTTATTAAACAAGATTTATATAGAAAATAAACTCATGTGCCTTCTGCTTCCTATCTTCCTACATCTGGCCTTTCTAACACTATGATTTTGTGACTGGGCAAATTTTAGTTTATTGCTAAGATTTCTAACCTATTTCAATCCAAAGACTATAGGCAATGTACCTTCAAAGCTCCCACGATATAACAACAATAATAAATTGGAAAAGAATTCAGAATAAAACTGTAACACAAAACCATGATCATATCTCACAACAACATCAAGCAACATCTTCACATCTGGCAATGTTTAACCTCCAACTCTTAGCAAATCTCTGGATGGCCATGAAAGGAATGCCATCCTGGCCTCAGATATAAGTTGTCCCACAGGAGGAAAACTAACACTCAGAATGCCTATGTCTGTGGAACCCTTTGTTGGACCTCCTGATGGGAAGGGACGTTCAGGAGGTAATCTTTCTTTTAATCCAAGTGACACAAGCAGAATTTGCAATCGACTCCATGATATGCAAACTCCAAGCAATACGGAGGTTTATAAGCAAGTAACCCCATACCACAATAACAATGGCCGTATTACAATACAGTGATTACCCGGTAAACGAACTGTCAGATCAGGTTTCTGGGAGGTTTTCAAAGCAGTCCCACATAGAGCAAATAGCGGTACAAGTTCACACATACATACATACATATATACATACATACAAACATACATAATGCAACCAATAGCAAAGAACACCAACTAGTAGTCAGAAGTCATGGTCAGTACAGGTAGCCCTGGACTTGTGACCACAACTGAGCCCAAAATTTCCATTGCTAAGCAAGACAGTTAAGTGAGTTTTGTCCCACTTTACGGCCTTTCTTGCTAGTTTTTAAGTGCATCACTTCAGTTGTTAAGTTAGTAACACAAGTTAAGTGAATCTGGCTTTCCCATTGTGGTTGCTTGTCAGAAGGTTGCAATAGATCACATGACTCTGAGACACTGCAATACTCATACATACTTGCCAGTGGGTAGGTTTTGATCACATGATCGCTGGAATACTGCAAGAGCTGTAAGTGTGGAAAATGGTCTTAAGTCACTTTTTTCAGTGCTGTTGTAAAGGTCATTAAATGAATGGGTGTTAAGTCAAGAACTACCTGTAATTCAAATACGAGGTGACAGTTTGAACATCTTCAGTGTCTCCCATTCAAGACGAGACCAAAACTGGCATACTAGGGAGAACTGAGCAAGGTCTCTCTTGACCATTACTTCCACCGGTTCTTCCAGCAAGAGATGTTGAGTCCAGGACTACCAGACTTGACAGCTGATATAAAAGCTAGATGTAAATCATAGTTGGTATTATGGATCTTGCAAAGTCATCTGGAATTAAATAAAATTTGCAGACCTCTTCAAATAAGGTGGTGCCAGCTGCAGGGTATGTATGTATGTATGTATGTATTAAATTTATTGACTGCTCATCTTACCACAGGGTAACTCTGAGTGGTTTACAATAGTTGGTAGTAATGGATGAGGAATAGTGAGCCCTCATTATGGAATGCTACAAGGCTTGGATAAGGTCCAGTAGCCCTATGTTATTTATTATCTATAGTACAGTATATGAAACCATTGGAAGAAGTCATTCATCAGTTTGGGTTGATGGGGTTCTATACCTCTCCATTACAGGTTGAGCTGAAGTGACAACCTTCACAACAATTTTTCTTCTATGGATAAGAAAAAAGACAAATCTAAATCTTGAACCTGAGCAACATGAAGGTAGTGGTCACACTGAAATCATCTGGATTTCAACTCCTCCTGCATTTGAACTGCTCCTGCTTGATCAATATCTGGAATCATAACAGTCGTAGCTCTTTCTAGGAAAGGGGCACTTCAGCAATGACACAGCCAAGTTGCAAGTACTGCATTGGTTGCTGATCTGTTTCTGGGTACAACTCAAAGCTCTAATGTTAGCATACATACATCACTTGGGTCCTTCTCACTCATTCCCTGTTTTCTCAGAACAAAATAAACTTCTCCCCTATTCATTGTCAAAAGGGATGCCTTAGGTCCTTCCACCAGTAAATGAGCAGATGAAAACCCAGAGTCGGGTGGTTGTTCATCGTCATGGAATAGCTTGCCTAAAAAGATCCAGATGGTTCCTTCATTTTTAGGAAGACAAGGAATAGGGATTTGTTTCACAGGCTTAAACATCTGGGCATAAACAATTGTTTATTGGGCTGCCTACCTTGGACCTTTAGACAAGGCCATCATTTCAGAGATGTTTCTTTCCCTGAACAGAGGAACCAAATGACCACTGGTGGTTAAAAAAAAGCAATGTCAGAGGGAGAAACTTCTGACCTCCTGCCGACTTTCCTATTGAGTTTCCCTATGAGAAGTTGGCAGAAAGCATCAGAAATATTCCTCCTTTCCCTCCAACTTTCCTCTTTCATCCCTCCCTCCCTTCTATAGTTCCTTCCTCCCCTTTTCCTCTCCTTCCGTCCATCCTTTCCCTACCCCTTCCTACCAAGTTCAAAGAGGTTTTCTACCAGGAGAGTATGGTACATAGGATTAGAGATCAACTGATTTCCAAAAGTCACAAAACATTAATGTTGTATTTTTAAAAAATCCTCAAATCTGTTAGCTGGAGATATTCAAAATCTAGAACTTTCAATATTGTTTAAACTACCCGGAACTAGAACATTTCTCTATTCACGGTGGTAGTTCTGAGGCTTGATGTACAGTGATTATCCCTGATGAGCTTAGTTAATGGACAGCTGATACCATTATTTTTCAGTACTGCTCTTGGCTTTAATTGACATCTGTCTTCCCCTCATTCAAAATCAACAGCAGACTAAACAACATTCATGGAGGAAATGTTTCAAAAGGACAGGAGATGGGCAGTGATTACATTTGGTAACCTTAGTTAAATGGAAGACCGCCAAAAAAGACTAGGCATCAAATTTCCTGCATATGATTGTAGCTGATTAGAGTGCTGTAGCGATAACAAAAGCACAATTCAAGTCTTTACTTATAGACTTAATTGTTGAGAAGCTGGACCAAAATGAGATGCATCCCTAATGATGAGGCCCTCAGGCAACTACACATCCCTGATGAGAAATAAAAAATACAATGATCTATAATTAATCTAATAGCCCTTACTTAGAATCACATTAGACCCAGAGATAATAGTGTTTAACAAGATGCAGAAGTTAATTTCTGAAATACAACACACTATTTATTTATTTAGCCACTCATCTCACACATACGTGATCTGGGCAGCACACATCCTTAAAAATGGTAATCAATAGTCCCAAATAAACGAAAATGAAAACCATTAAAGATAAATTAAAATGGTTAAAATTTAATGTTGCAATGAAGTAACATCCATACAATAACAATATAACCAGCTAACAGCTCCAAGCCACCCCTGGATTCTCAGGCCTGATGACAAAACTAAGGTCTTAAGAGCTTTTCAAAATGCCAGTAGGTCAAGGTCTGATTAATTTCAGGGAGCAGGGTTGCTGGTGCAGGAAATGTTCTTCTCCAGAGTTCTATCAGATGACATTCCTTGGTAGATGAGACCCATAAAACACCTCTCCTACTGGCTCTGATGCGACAAGTAGATGCAGCCAGCGAAACCAAGTCCCTCAAATAATTTGGCTTCATGCTATGTAGGGCTTTATAGGTCATTGCCAGCATTTTGAATTAAACCTAGAAGCAAACTGGCAATCAATGCAGTTCATGGAGCAGTGGTGTAATGTGCACCGATTAAGGAGCACACGACGTAACTGTCCGCACTATTGCATTTTGGGCCAGTTGAAGCTTCCAGGTACCCTTCGGGGCAGCCCCATGTACAGCATGTTACAGTAATCCATTCTGGAAGTGAGCAGGACTTGAGCGACTTATGATTAAAGCCTCCCAATCCAAGAATGCTTAAATATAGTTGAGTATTTCTCTGACTTTGAAAACCTAATCTAATGAAATCTATAGAGACGAAGTGCGATTGTTCAATGATAACCGGTACATTAATATAACACATTAAGCTACAGCTTGTATTGATTTTTTAAAAATAAGCCAGAAACAACCCAGTTAGACAGGAAACAAAACTGAAATAATACAGGAAATCAAAACAATTAGACCCTCATAGAAAAGTTTTTCTTCAACAAGGAATCTGTTCTTCAAAGTTTAGAATCAACTAAAATATTTTTTGGTAGGGCAGTTTCCAAAAGAAGATTTTTCTAGGCTAATTTCTACATTATTGATGGTCAGTAACTATTAGCAGCTGCATTTCGTTGTTATTATTTTCAGATGCTACTTGAGAATTTCTCACTAAGGGAACATGGATGGATTAGACATGCAGAACCTGACCCAGCCTTGGGTCTTCGAATTATTTGCAGATAATAATCACCTGAAACCAAAATGCGCACTGCAATGTTGACTTCACATGGTTGGGAAGCTATATTACAAAAGTTCAAGGAAAAATGGATATCAAGTAATTTAAAGGCTTTAAATTAACTATGGTCAAAAACCTCTTATCAGACTGGAATTCGTAAAGTATCTTGCCTGGTTGAAACTTTCAAAGAAAGTTCAAAAGATTCAACATATTGAGAAACTGAAATACCAGCATCCATATGCACTGCTCTACTATTTGTTAATTAAGACAGATACGAAAACAAGCGCAAGAGGCCAGAGTAGTTCATTGATGAACAACAACGTGGAGAAATGCCATTTACATTGCCTAACCAAACTATCCAAAAAGATTCTTTAAAAACTGACAGCAACAAAATCAAAGAGCAGCTACCTAGAGAAAAATCAAATTTCACTAACTTCTGCATCTCCTCCTCCCATCCTGTTTATTTTTTCTCCTTTCTTATTCAGCATGTCAGTGACTGAAATGCAGAGCATTAGCTCCTCCAACTGACTATCCAGGACATTGTCAGTACAACTGAGGTACTCTGAACAGCATCTGAATGCATACTGAATGCTATATGTGCAGGTACTGAAAACATCATGTACAAATCTAAAAAACTAAGATGCCAGTACAGTTTAAAGAAGAGTCAACCTGAAGGAAAAAACCAAATACAGTTCGGAAAAGATCTGTAGCAAAATTCCACAATTCACTCTCATTTTTGGCTATACAACTTGTTCTTTAATTTGCTGCAATCACGGGAGGGATATTTTTAAAAATTGTGCCATTCAAGGTAATTTTTTAAGAGAACTTTTTTCTTCCCTCTAGTTAAATTCGGAGTAATTTACAATTATTCTCTGTGTCTCTCTCACACACAGACACTTTGTGTGTGCCTGTATGTGCATGTGTATTGGAAACATGTAGAAGAGGCCTTCATCCTGCAGTAGAATCGACAATGGATATATATGTATACGTACATGTATACCGCATATAATGTATATGCATATACAATATAGGGGGCACGGTGGCTCAGTGACTAAGACAGTGAGCTTGTCCATCCCGGAAGGTCAGCAGTTTAATCCCTAGCGCTGTGTAATAACCTGTCCCAGCTTCTGCCAAACTAGCAGTTCAAAAGCATGTAAAACGCAAGTAGAAAAATAGATATCACTTCGGTGGGAAGGTAAACAACTCTCCAATCACATGACCACAGGGACGTTGTCGGACAGCGCTCCCTCTTCAGCTTAGAAAAGGAGATGAGCACCACCCCCAGAGTTGGACCGACTAGCACGCATATGTGGAAGGAACCTTTACCTTTTTATCTATAGTAATATTTGTCAAAAACAATTCACTTATCATTCATTTCTCACTCACTCACTCATCGCTATTTCTCAAAAACCGTAACAGCTACAGTATTGAAAATTCATACATACCTTTGAATCCCATCTAGGAGCAAACTACAACAAATATTTCTCAAAATAAATTATTTCTAAAGGAGTTATTTAACATTTTGTGAAAAGGGGAGGAGCCAACCTGTGCTGAGCCAATCCGAGGATGCAGTGGAAAGGGGCATCCAGAATTCAAATGCAAAGGCAGTTTCACACACAGTCATGGCGGAG
>JANHFO010001070.1:322612-351607 GCA_032468095.1 Pareas carinatus
CCCTTTAAGGCTTGTGGACTTCAATTCCCAGAATTCTGGTCGTTGAAGTCCACAAGCCTTAAAGGGACCAAGGTTGGAGACCTCTGGTCTAGACAGGGTTTGAATTACTGAAGAGTGATTGTTCTTCTAAAGAGTAATGTTGGCTGATGTACCTGAGATGGACTGGGGGAAAATGCACTGTGGGAAAGTTGTTGATTCGGGAAGGGAAGGTAAAATTTGTGAGTGAGAGGGTCTGAGGATGCAGCAAGGAATTGAGAACCACAGTGGAACAAAACTACCCAGTGCTAAGCCCAAAGAGAAACAGAAAGAGAAACCCCATTCTACCAGATAAAATGTACTGAAGCCAGCCTGAGGGAGGGAAGGCCAGGCATAGTTTTTACTTTACTCAGACCCTTTTGTCAACTCTAAAAAGAGGTAATTAGAGTCTTTATACAGTTAGAAACATGTACGTACATGTTAAAACCATCATTGCAGAATACATATACATAAAGGTAGACAATTCTTAATCTGCATGCTATTCAGTAGCAACTCTCCCCACCCTTTCCAAGGCATTTAAAAAGTCAAGTTACTGTAAGTTAACAGCCAAAACAAAATGGATGACCTATTTGTAAATATAATTCTTGCCAAGAAAGACTGCAAAGTAAACACTAAGAATGGTTTTAATAAAAGAATACAAAGAAAAGACATCAAAAGACATCTTGCATCAAATCGTATAAACTCACAAAATCCTTCCTGCACTTTTCTGTATCTCTACCTATCAAAAGTGATTGACATTTCTTGAGTATGAGTCTGGTACTCTCAGGAAATAATGTGGCTCAAAATTGTTACAAAAATCAGAGAGATTTAGTTTCAAATGCAATATTTTAAGAACAGAATAATTAATTGCAGTGCAATAGGAGGACGAATGTCTTGCTTTTTGCAAATGTAAGATCTATGACTTTATTATAAGTCCAATTTCTGTATGTCCTTGTGTTTTCTCACGAGTGCAGACTCCGCTTTTTTTAATCAAGTCACAGTTCATTGTTGCTGCCAGGTGTTAATATATTTTTGAATATAGATGCTGCTTACTTTTTATATAGCTCGTATTTATTCATTTACCACATACTTTCACTTTCCAATGAGCATAGGCCTCTTGATAGGTTTATCAATTTAAAATTATGAAAAACTAATATTTGCACCAAATTTCCTGTCATTCTTTTACTTTATAATTTTCAGCAGGCAACATTTTAAATCAATGTTAAGATTTTCTCTCTTCTTTAACTGCCCTTTTAAGTCTCCTTCCATGAAAATTATCAACTCAGCTCCGTTTACATTAATACATTCTATTTTACTGAAAAATAACTGGTATCTAAAACAAGACTTTCCCTTCTAATAAACAGTGAAGAAGCAGAGGCACTTGCAAAAAAACTAAAATTAAGATTTTATCGCGCATCTGTAAAGGAAGACTTAAATGTAACAGAAGGTAAGATAGATTTTTTAATGTTTTGGTTGGGTTAGTGTTCTTTTTTCCCTAAGCACTAGCACAGCTCTGACTTCTCATTGAAGCAACAAGCTTCTTTCTGTATTTGTCTCTTAACATTCAATTGTCTAAGTTGAGAAAACCTCTTAAATGAACAAACTTTGAGACAGGTTAATCTTCATTGATATTCTGAAGGGCTGCAATTTTGAGGTACATTGTTATTTCTGTTAATCACAGCTCAGCCAGATGTTTAGACTGGGTATGGTATTTTTATCTACCTGTTTTTTCTTTCCCAAAGACCTGCAATAGGCATTATTATTATTATATTTTTATCCCACCTATTTATATCTGTACATATTTATATGTGTCAATCGGCTCAAGGCTGTTTTATAAACCTAATACTCCTGTCTCCTATCTTTCCCACAACAATCCTGTCAGGTGGGTTGGGCTAAATAATGGTTGGCTCAACATTTTTTTCTTAAATGTTTTAAAATTTCAACGGGTACTCTTTATATTCTCTGTGCAACTGCATATGGAGGGTAAGGTTTATGTTACAATCAAATTCCAGTTTTATATGTTCCTTAACTACGTATTCTGTGCAGGTTCAAACCTTTTGTGTGTTTGTGTGCCTTCAAGTCAGTCTTGACTACTGACAAGTGCCTGGACAAGCCCCTGAAGTTTTCTTGGCAGTATTTTTGGAAGTGGTTTGCCATTGCCTTTTCATAGGGCTGAGAGAAGGTGACTGGCCTAAGGGCGGCAGCTAACTTTGTGCCAACGTGAGACTAGAACTCATAGTCTCCTGGTTTCTGTCCCGGTGCATTAATTACTACACCTAATTTGTTCTTAGGCTCAAAGCAAAATGAAAAATTATTTGAAAAAGGAACATTCCGAAGAACTGCAAAATATTCTTCTTCCCATTAAAGAATGCCCTTAGAACATAATAGAGTCAGAGGTCTTCTAGTCCAACCCTTTGCTTGAGCAGGAGACCGTATAGCATTTCAGACAAATGATTGTCCAGTCTGCTTTTGAAAGCCTCCAGTGATGGAGCACCCACAACGTCTGAAGGAAAGCTGTTCCACTGGTTAATTGCTTTCATTGTAAGGAAATTTCTCTTTAGTTCTAAGTTGCTTCTGTCCTTGGTTAGTTTCCATCCATTGTTTTTCATCTTGCCTTTTGGTGCTTTGGAAATTAGTTTGACCCCCTCATCTCCTAAAATATTGGAACAGTGCTTCTGGGGATGAGTTGGCAGTTCCAAATACTTGACTGGAAATGCTGTCTCAAACCACCTCCAAATCATGTAACTTGCTTCCAGAAAGTACCTAGTTGCTCACGGAATGGTACGTTCCAGAGGGAACAGAATGTCCCGGAATGACCAATTTTTGTTCTTCCATAAATAAATCTCTTAAAAATGAATTGAAGAGGAACAACTTATTTTTAAGAAGCTGAACTTAAACTCCAAAATTTAAGACAAGGCTAGGAAAAGCTTAATTCCTAGAGGGCTGTTTTCAGTTTTTCTTGAGTGGATAAGACTAGCAGAGGCTAAGAATTATTGCTTCAAAAAATCTGGAGAACTAAAATTTGCAACCTGGAAATAGGATTATTACAGCGAATGGAACAATGTTCTATTCAAAATGCAGATTTTGCCACTGTATAATGAAGATTCTATAATCAATACAATTACTAACAAAAATTCAGTATTTATTACGAAGACTTTTCAGGCTTGAATTTAACAGATTGTATGCATTTAGCAACCTGTTTATGTGTTTATTTATTTATTTGCTTATTCACTACTAGCCTATATAAGAAAGATTGCTGTTGCCACTTTTAACATGCTAAGTAACTTTGAGTTTATAAGCAAGCTGTAGGCTTTACTAATAAAAAAATATTTTGAAGACCTTGATATTTTGTATGCTACAGTTTTTAGGTATTTGGCTGAGAAGTACCTTCAAAAACTTAAGCAAAGAATAATGGAAGATCCAGAAGTTGTCCACTCAAGTAGTAACAGAATTGGTATGTATACAGTTGCATGCTGCAAGCAGAGAGTATTGTGCTATTTTACTTTTATATAAAATCTGTCTTTGGCCACAGTATCAAAGCCACCTAAGAATTAAAGCTAGCCATTTCCAGTTCAGTTTAGCTCACTTTCCATTGATATTGTCAGAATTTTAGAATGTTGTATAGTATTTTCCACTAATGTCCAAAATACTGATGAAGATGTTAAAAGCGGTTTTCTATTTCTTTGAAAGGCACCTGATGAAAATAGTGTTATGAATGGTCCCTTCTACAGATACAGTGCATTCAGAAAGTATTCAAACCCCCTTGATTTTTGTCAATTTTTTTATGCTGCAACCTAATTCTACAGTTGTTGAAATTCATTTTTTCTCATTAATCTACAGTCAGTACCCCTTAGTGACAAAGTGAACAGAATTTTAGAAATGTCTGTAAGTGTATTAAAAAGGAAAAAACCTGAAATATCACATTGGCATAAGAATGTAGACCCTTTGCAACAACACTTGAAATTTAGCTCTGGTGGCTCCCATTTCTCTTGACCGTTGCTGACATGTGCCTACACCTTTATTGGAGTCCACCTGTGGTAAATCAAACTGACTGGACAGGATTTGGAAAGGCACACACCTCTCTATAGAAGGCCTCACAGATGACTGCCTACTGTAGCAGAGCAAATGCCAGGAGTTCAAAGGAACTGCCTGCAGAGCTCAGAGACAGGATTATTGCAAGGCACAGATCTGAAGAAGACTACAATCAAATTTCTGCTGCACTGGAGGTTCCTAAGAGCATAGTGGCCTCCATAATTCTCAAATGGAAGAAGTCTTGGCACAACCAGAACTCTTCCAAGAGTTGGTTGCCTGGTCAAACTAAGCAATTGGAGAAGGGCCTTAGTAAGAGAAATGACCAAGAATCCGATGGTCACTCTGAGTGAGCTCTAGAGATCCTGTGTGGAGATGGGATGGAGTTCTAGAAGGACAACCATCATTGCAGGCCTCCACCAACCTGAGTTTTATTGCAGAATGGCTAGACGGAACCATCTTCTCCATGCAAAACACAGGAAAGCCCACTTGGAGTTTGCAAAAAAACACCTGAAGGATTCTTGGACTGTGAGGAACAAGATTAGATTCTCTGGTCTGACGTAACCAAGATTGAACTGTTTGTCCTCAATTCTAACCATTATGTCTGGAGGAAACCAGGCACCATTCATCACCTGCCCAATACCATCCCAACAGTGAAGCATGTTGGTGGCAACATCATGCTGTGTGGGTGTTTTTCTGCAGCAGGGACTGGGATACTGGTCAAGCTTGAGGAATATCTGAATGGAGCAAAGTACAGGGATGTCTTCAATGAAAACTTGTTCCACAGCACTCAGGGCCTCAGACGGGGCTGAAGGTTCGCTTTCCAACATGATAACGATCCTAAGCACACAGCCAAGACAACACAGGAGTGTCTTAGGGACAACTCTGTGAATGTCCTCCAGTGGCCCTGACTTGAATCCTATTGAACATCTCTGGAAGGACCAGAAAATGGCTGTCCATCCACGATCGCCATTCAACCTGACTGAGCTTGAGAGGATTTGCGAGGGAAAACGGCAGAAAATCCCCCAGTCCAGGTGTGCAAAGCTTGTCGCATCATACCCCAAAAGACTCCAGACTATAATTGCTCCCAAGGTTGCTTCAACAAAGTACTAAGTGAAGGGTCTGAATAATTATGCCAATGTGATATTTTAGTTTTTTCTTTTTAATAAATTTAGATATTTCTAAAATTCTGTTTCACTTTATCATTATGAGGTACTGGGTATAGATTAATGAGAAAAAATGAATTTCAACAACTGTAGAACCAGGCTGCAGCATAACAAAATTGACAGAAGTGAAGGGAGCCTGAATACTTTCTGAATGCACAGTATATTGAACTCCTGTATGTAGTATTGCCATAAAGCATTTTCCTAACTTGATTTTTAAAATATAAAACTAAGGCTTATTGAGGCTTCCACCTCTGCTTTAATTGTACAGTTACAGATCTGACACAAATATTGGCAGTTGCCATACATACAACTCTGTTTTGTGCTTTAATTTTATATAGGTGTTTTCAATACGGCAGGTGGAAGTCATTCTGGCCAGAATTCCAACTTGCTTAATGGTGGTGATGTCATCAACCTTAGACCAAACAAACAAAGGACCAAGAAAAGCCGGAGCCCTTTCAGCAGCTGCAGCATAATCTAGAACTGCAAATCATGGGCTGACTGAGTTGTTTAACTGAAGTCCTTAAGTCCTTTTTATAAGTGCTTTAGCAGAGTTGCACACAATGGACCTACAATGATAGGGAATACTGCTGTTTAAATGAATGGCTCGTAATGGCAAATAGTGAGATCCTAAGAGGGTCAGAAATAATACCATTGGCCATGCATTCATTTGACATTCAGTAAGACAACTTTCTTGTTGAAAGGAATGATGTATTAATATATACAGTAGTTTTCATTTTAAACAAAATTTGAGCTGAAATGCTTAAATATCTCATTCATAAAATAGTTTTTCTACTTGTTAGATCCTGTGGCTCAGAGGCAGAGCCTTAATAATGAAGCAAGAATTAATCATTTTTAAATGGTCCGATATATGTTTTGGCAACATTGGTGGTGCAATATTTGTATGACTTATGAAATTAAACTGCAATATGTAGCTGCGGAAATATCATTAAAGGTTCAGGTAACAAAACAGGAATTAGGTCTAGGTCAAAGATTCTAATAACAAAACAACTTGTTTGACAGATTCAAACTTTTTTAATAGTACTGGCACATTTCAATTTTCTCTACACTGCTGGGCCTTAACTTTTTGTCATTGTATTGTGCCAAAAAATAATGTTTGTGCTGCTATATTTCTATATTTTTGTCAAATATTGTCAGATACACAGTACACTCTAAATTATAAGAGGATAAGTAATGGTACAACAAACAGAACATAGCAAGTTCCTTTAAAAAAAATCCTCTATTGATTTATATAATTTGTATATTCTCATGAAAAGTATGAAGGGGTTTGTTATCAAAAGATTAAAGTGCATCTTATATCTAATGTTCATTCCTATTAAGGAAGTAAGGCCCTTTTTCTGGTTATTAAACGATGTGCCTGTTTTTGATGACATTGTGTGAATGTAAAGTTGCTGTCTTAATGTCTGCTCACCTAATAGTGAATTCCACCAGATGAATGGGACTTGCTCTGAGTAAACATGCACAGGTCTCACTGCTGTTCCACTTATGCTAATGCACCTCCATATAATACAGTTAGGTAGAGGGTGTTAAAAAAATGAAATCTTATGTTACAATATTATTCATAATCCTTTAACCTTATTTTCCCTGGTGAAGTATGCCTCTACAATATTGTTTTCTGTTTACAAACTGTGTAATATTCCTACAGTATTTCTGTAACAAACTTCTGCCGGCAGTCAATTACCGTTTCTAAGAAATGTTGTAATATCAATAGTTCAGGAGCACAGTTAGATTCAAGACCAGAGCTGGAACTTTGCCAGCCTGATTACAACGTTCCTTTTCTCTATGCATATTATTTTACACTTTTATGGCTGTAAACACTAAAAGATTATACTTAAAAGAGATTTCTCTTGTCCAAAAGTTAGTACCTTATATTTTGGAACAGGGTTCTTACATCCTATTAATTTAATTATTACCTAAAACTAATTACACTTTTTCCAGTGATTACTTGGTCTCTGTTTCATACTGAACATCGTACTATTCCTTATGCTTAAGTAACCATTGTAATTGTTGGCAATGAGGTGGGATATGAACAATATCTCATTTCATTTTGAAAAATTGGACCAAGTTTCTTCCTTTAAACAAGTCTAGCTAGTCACTAGGTGACTCTCTCTATACGGGTCCAGATTACATTTCTGTTGCTTTATGGGACAAGTACACAGGCATATTCAAAGTTGTCCATTGCCTGATTAAAAAAATAATCTTGGTTTAAATAACTGGGTCCTGCATGCATGCTATTTTTATATAGAAATTTTTACATTAAATGATAGCCTTACATGTTTGTATTTGTGAACAAGACTCTGATTTTACTCTTTGGTTGTTAATAATAGCAGAATCGAGGTTTGTGACATACGATTGCCATTTTGAATATGCCCAAGTATATACTGCAGTCTCAAAACCTGGGTAAAGATGGAATGTAGAGCCCACCCACTCATGTTCCAATGATCCAGCTTAAATAGACCTTTTCCTCTCCCAGGAAAGCGATAGCAAACTCCAAATGTTTTCTTCATCTTCAGAGTATAGCTTGTCATTAAGGAATGGGGTGGGAGGATCTCAAATACAGGCAGGCCTCATCTTATGGCCACAATTGAGCCCAGACTGCTAAACGAGACAGTTAAGTGAGTTTTGTCCCATTTTGCAACCTTTCTTGCCACAGTGGATCATTGCACTTGTCAAGTTATGGTTAAGTGAATCTGGCTTCCCCAAAGATTGTGTGTGTCAGAAAGTTGCAAAAGATGACCAGAAGACCCCCGGGACACTGCAACCATAATAAATATAAAACCAGTTGCCAAACATCGGAATTTTGATCACAGGACCATGGGGATGCTGCAACAGTCATCACTTTTTTCAATGCCGTCGTAACTTTGGTCACTAAACAAACGGCTGTAAATTGAGAACTACCTGTTGAGGTTGAGATGAGACTCGTTGGATTGTTGGGATACACTGGGCAACTACATTTGGCTTAAGGGATGGGAGGCTCTCCATTATGTACGGACATGAGTAAATTACCATATATCCTGATAAAGTAATATTTGCTAATATCAGTCTGTAGCATTACATGATGCTCATTAAACCCATTTAGACTTTAAAATGCTTTCATGATTAAGGGAATTTATAGATTCATACAGGTATCGAAACATACATTTATCAGATCAAGATGTATTAAATATTGTGTGAGTGCCGAAAATACCATTCAAAAAAAACTAATGTAACATAGAAAAGTTGTTAAAACTATTCAAGTTTTAGAATCTGATCCGGTACCTAACAGGCAACATCCCTGTTTTGGTATCTTTTAATCCGTTTGGAGATGTATAATGAAAACACAGAGCCAGTTTTGGGTAGTGCTTAAGGTGCCAGGCTAAAACCTGGGAGACCATGAATTCTAATCCTACCTTGGGCACAAATCCAGCTATGTCTGTCTTCCACAACCTTTTTTCCCCTCAGCCCTAGGAAGGAGGCAATGACAACCCACTTCTGAAAAACCTTGCCAAGAATAGTTTCTGAGAACTGGACATAACTGAACAGAAGAAAAAAAATGAACACCTTTATCAAACCAATCCCTGAGGCAAGGGTTATTTTGCTAGAAACCCTATTATCAAAGGAGCGAATAAACTGTTCCACTTGTTTATATGATACTGGAAATCCAGAATCGTTTAACTATCTCAAATCCCAATTAATAGCCAATTTATATTTTAGTTCAAAATATTGCTTAACTGTGACAATTTGTCTTTGAAAAATTAATTTAGGAAAAATATCCTTTTCATTGATAGCTAAGCCTTATGACCAGTTGCTCCAAATATTTCACAAATCAGTCAGATACTTTAAAATAAATACATTATAGCAAATATACAAATTCTGATTGAATTTATTGAGAAATTTGATAGATAAAAAATGCTCAATGTGTTTTACCTTGTTCCTTTAAAGAGTCATTAAAGCTTTTAAATCCTATATCTTGGTCAGTGCAGAATCTAAATGAAATAACTCTTATTGACTCCATTATTGAACTGTACTGGTAAAGCAGAGTTAGTTTCTTAACATGGATCACAAATTGTTCCTTACGTTAATTTGCTTTTTGCTATAAGTTAAAAGCATTATTCTAAGCCTTGTACTGTGAGTCAGCCTTTAAGGGATTTGAAAAATGTTACTCCATGTGAATCTTTCCTCAAGTTATTTGTAATTTCCTCATTCTCTATTCATAGGATACTTTTTTATGGATGGTTGTCTCAAATTCCCTTAAAAGTTAATTTAAAATAGAGATCATCATACAAGTCACCTGAAGCACAAACTTTTAACAGTAGGTAAGGATATGACCCTTCTCTATAGAGTTAGAGGTAATCCTTATTTAAGGACAACTGATATCAGCAACTTAACCGTAATTGTTAAGCAACGTAATCAATTAAATGAAACTGCGACTGGACTTATTATCTTCAGCTTTCTTTTGCTTTATAGACCTGCAGAGGTCCTAAATGTGAGGATTAGTGGTTAAATTACTTTTCATCACAGTTGTACCAGTCTAAATGAGGACTACTCAGTGTAAATTAGGATACATAGACCACTGGATACTACTACAAGATAACTGACAGGACATGATTGGATTTACCAGCCTACCATGTTTAGCGAGATTAGTGGTGGGGTGGATTCTTTGAGATAAACTATTGAGAAGGCAAAAAATACGCTATTTTTCAAACATAGCTGTCTTTGAAAGTTACATTTATGAAGGTTATCTCATCCTGGCTTGGTACCCAAAACCTATGCTCATTTCCCAGCTTTATTAATATTCCTTGGCCTTCTGGATGTGTGGCTCAAATGACATTATATTTTTTTTTAAGTTCCTGGGAAGGAGAGGAGAAAACATTTTGTTTGATTCACATGCCCTAACCACTCCATTTCTGGTCCTCTCATTAGAAACCTATAACATAATAATTACCAACTTATCTCTTGGAGCGTGTATTTCTAAATAATACAAATTACAAACCAACATATTCCAATACATTATTTTACAAAATTTCCAACTGAACTTTGAAATCTTTCCATTTGTATTTGAAGTCTTTGAAAGTGTTACTAGATTTATCGTGCAGCAGCATAAGTGAACTGCTTGAAATCCAAAACAATGTGTCACGGTCCTAGCTAATAGTTCAACATGCACAATATCTAAGTTTTTGTGAGGACAATTCTGCTGAGTGACTGAACATTTTCCTGTACCATGTTTTTCTGGCAATACTGTACTGTATTTTTTTTCTGCATATACATTGTGATACATGTGGAATGAAATTATATGTTCCATTCTTTAGTATCAGGTGACACCTGTAGAATATGAGCAATTTTTACTTATTGCTCCTGTGCAACTTTTTCAAGAAGGTTGAAATACTGTGAGAAGATGAAAGGGGTAATGTATTAAGTACAGACATTTGTGAAATGTTAAATACACTATGTTTTTGAGCAGATTAGGTAATAGGAATGCACTTTAAATGTAGCTAAGGCATTCTCATGTTGAGCAGGATATAGAGATCTACGCATATGTAAATTGTATATTCAAAAGATACTAAAATTTATTGCATGGAGCATGGTTTATTTTACTTATGAATATTCAGCAACAAAGAAGTACATATAAATTTTGTTTTTATCAATTTTTCACCTCACTGTCTCTCTTAAGCAGGTTTATTCACTAAAGAGGAAAACAGTCTAATTGAATTGTCTGTGATAGATTAATATTTCAAGAACAAGACAGATATGGCTAAATTATCTCTAGGGATTAACAGGATACTATTGCCTAAAATCAATACGGTACTAAAAGGAATAAATGGGATACCATTTATGAAAAGATTTATCCTTTGGATAAGAAATGCCTACGTTCTCTCAGATAAGGCATTGGTTACTTATTTCACTGTACCAAGATGCATTCTTTGAACAGGAAGGTATAGAAGGGTAGAACATTCTAGCCAGCCTGTTGATAGGATCAAAAGCATAGGATAAAAGGTACAGAACATGCATGTTTTTATGTGCTACTATGGTGCCTAACATTTGTAGTCGCCTCAGGATGTGCTTTAAGCAGGCACTTTAGAGTTGCTTAGTTTGT
Organism: Pareas carinatus; assembly: GCA_032468095.1. Classification (NCBI taxonomy): domain Eukaryota; kingdom Metazoa; phylum Chordata; class Lepidosauria; order Squamata; family Pareidae; genus Pareas; species Pareas carinatus. The sequence continues at coordinate 333,914 of JANHFO010001070.1, forward strand.
CTTGCTGATTTTTTTAATAGAAGCAGAAACGTATTTTCCCCTCAGAGGAATGTCAGGGTATTTTTTTTTTCCAGAACTATCTTCTTCCATCTTTCTTTCTGAATGCTCACGGATTTGTACAGGAGGTATATAAACTCCCTTCAGTTTCAGGGCATGTGACCTGTACTAACAAGACCGTACATTATATATTTTAAAATGGCAGCATTTCTTTGTATGTTTTAAGAGAACATTTTCTTCTTCATAATGGGAATGAAAAGCTTTCAATCTTTTCCATTGTTGCAGAGTTGCCTTGAAGTTGTTTTTTGGTTTTCTAGAAGCATGATGGACTTTTCAGAGTTGCCTATATTTCTAAGCAAAGTCTCTAGCCGTCTCTTAATTTTCTTCTGATCTTCTATCGCGCACCCAATTACAACAGACTGAAATTTTTGATTAACAGGTCCAGCTGGTGTTTCAGATATACAAGCTCCATAAAGCGACATTAACCGGCTGTTTGAGTCTTCCAAATCATCCAAGAGTTTATTGACTATTTCATCAATCATCTGGGTAGCCCGCAACAGGGATTCCTGCTGCTGAGGATTTCGTATGGTTTCTACTGAAACCTCAACTGTGATGGTTCGGCCCATAAGGCGCTTGGCGGTCAGATTAAGTTCTTCTCTTTCACCTATATTTTGAAATTGAAAATGCTGTTTTTAAAGTTTTACATAACACCAATTGACCAGCATGCTCAGAAGAGTCAAAATAAATTAGGAATTACTGGATCATATTTTTGCTACAATCCATGGAGGATGGAATACAATAATAATTGTAATGGCCTTGATAATACTTAACAAAGATTTTGACTTGATCAGGATTAGCAGTTTACCACAGAAAAAACACTGGCTAGATTAACCGAGCACACTAAAATAGTATGATTTGGTTTGTTTCAGCTTACTGTCGTCATTGAATGCAGTCAATTGTAGTGTATTAAGAAATTATCACTTAGTACAAGTAGCCCTCGACTTACGATGATTCATTTAGTGACTGGTTGAAGTTACAATGGCACTGAAAAAGTGATTTATAACCAGTTTTTACACTTCTAACTTTTGCAGCATCCTCATGTGACATGATCAGAATTTGGGCACTTGGCAACTGTTTTGTTTTTAGAGGGAGTTGTCCTGTCCTGGGTTCATGTGATCATCCATCTATAACCTTCCCAGTAGTCTTCCAACAAGCAAAGTCAATGGGAGAAGCCATATTCACTTAACAACCACATGATTCACTTAACAACTGCACTTATTCCCTTAACAGCAGTGGCAAAAAGATCATAAACAACTCACTTAACTGTCTTGCTTAGCAATGGAAATTTTGGGCTCCATTATGGTCGTAAGTAGAGGACTACCTGTATAATCTTATCTACTATGAAGACACTAAAAAAAATCCCTTTATCTGTACTCATCAGACACTCCAAATGTATGTATATTATCTTTATACATTCACAAAGAAGTTTGGGCTATTACCTTCACTAATATTCCTCATATCCTGGCTATTCTGTATATTATGGATCATTTCCAGAAGAGTTTCTTTTTCTTGTTCCATTGAAGATGCTGCATCACGCAAAGCTTCAACTCTGGGAAGAGAAAGAAAAATTGCCAATTTAAAAGAGAATTTGCAAATATCCTTATTCACATGTCATGTTTTCCAGCTCTCCATCTATTACTTGTTTATAAAATTAAATTAACTTACTAAATTCTTGCTACAAAAAAGAGTTTTTGCAGCAAGTCAATATTTCCTATTTGCCAAAATGAGAAGACGGATATCATAATCCTGGCTTCGTCTTATGTGCAAGAACTGCAAAATATCTTTTTTCTTATACCTTGCCCAAACTGCATTTGCACAACAGCAGGAAAGGAGGTGGAGAGGAAATTCCAGCATTATTAAAGCAAATAAACCAAGTATCAAGAAAAGTCTCGGATATCATTTCAGATAAATCTGAAAAGTCTAGTTTTCATATCAGCCCCTCTCGATTTAACAAGGAAAAGAAAAAAAGGAAACTAAGGAGCACCAATGGACAGCAGTCTGTTTCATATCCCTTGAAAGAGTGGCGTATCTCATCAAGAACTTTTATCTGGCCGACCAATATTGGATGACTGTTTTCCAGAAGAATTAGCTGACCCAGAATGCAGACATTTATATTGCGTTAAGAGCATTTAAGTTTTCCAAAAGCTGAACTGGTTACTTTTCAGAGCAATTCAAAGTGCTGGATTTCACTTTCAAAGGATGACAAATCAGAAACATACAAAAGCACTTTCTCCCAGTGACATAAGAAGAGGAAGGCTGGGCTGCATCTGGGTCTCTTCTCCACATCCACAATTATGGAGATAAGCCTTCTTGGTTGCTGTCTTCCCCCCTCCTTTGAGCATTCCTCTTGAAATTAACCTGTCTTATTGTCTTGAATTTGGTGATAAGCTTGACCTTCCACCTACAAATTTGGAGTTTGTGGCTATTCCTTAAAGTTCTGCTGCTCTGCTCTTGTTCATCTTTCAATTGTTTTTAGTTTTAGATAGATAGATATAGATAGATAGGTCAGTGGGAGGATAGGTGGATGAATAGATGGAGGATGGATAGATAGGTAGGTAGGTAGGTAGGTAGGCAGGCAGGCAGGCAGGCAGGCAGGCAGGCAGGCAGACAAGGGAGGAAGGGATTTCCTTTGATAAACTGCTTTGAGCTTTGTTGAGTGGCATATAAACCCAAGTAACAGATTCTGCTCCTATTACAATGAAGGAAGAGACTCACTTTGCATTGCTTAAGTTTTATATCTGAAACAACCTATATAAATATTTTCATTTTGCTTTTTAAAGAAAGCAGAATTTTTCAACTTTGTGTCCTCCAGGCATGCTAAAATTAGATATTCTAGGAACGAACAGCGGTTATATATTCAAGTAACTGAATGTATGAAAAAGATTCTGTCTACAGAATGTACTGTACAATAGAAAGCAGGCAGAGACTCACAATATCGGATGGCATTTCATACAGAAGTGTCTGTATGAAGAAAATTGTCATGTCAGAGACGTAACTAGTTTTCTTTGACATTCTGGAATCTATCTGCATTCAGAATCCTATCTGCATTAATTTATTACCTCACCTAAATAATGATTTCTGTCCATTTGCAGGACTGTTATAGCCAGATTATCACAATCATACAAAATGCAAAATTTAAGTTGAATGCTAAAAAGTATATGAATTGTGTGATTCAAGTCCTAGGATGGGGAAGAACGGATATCTGAGTTGGTATATGAAGAAAGAATGGAATAGCACAACATGAATTCCTGAACTCCTTTTTCTGGTCCACTGAGCTGAAATTCTACACAGATCTAGCAAAGGGTAAATCTCAGTAAAATTCAAAGTAAATCTCACTAAACCTAAAAAGTAAACACAATCTTGCCAACAAAAAAAGGTGACCAAATCCTATATGCTTTTTAGAATGACAGCTGGGCCTTCCGAGTCCTTCCTCATTTGTAACTATATATAGGTCCCTTCTATCATAGCACCTGTTATACTTCACTCACAAAGCTGGACCACTTTCCTGAACAAAATTTCTTCCTCCTTCTTGAATAAATAGAGAAAAATTTAAGGTGGTGTATGTAATGCAGTTATGGAAATAAAGTAAAATTCAGTCATAAAGTAGTAAATAATTTTCTTGTGTGAGATTGCTATTCAAAAATAAACCTCACAGAAGTTGTTCATTTTATTTGATGTCACTTAAAATATGTTTTACAAGTGGGGCAGTTTATATATTCAAAAATTATAGAGTGATAACAGGCAATACTAGAAGATATAATTCTTTTAGAATTTGAGAACCTAATCATAAAAAATGTGATGAATTCATTTAGAAAATTTATTATATTATTCTGCAAATAATAGCCTTCTAGATAATCTTAGTTGTGTATCACATTGTAGCCTAAGAGTAAGCCCTGTAGTTCTGGTTTGCATATTTTGGGTTAGGGTTGGAGATTAACATGATATACAAATCAGACCATAATTGTGAATCCAGCTATGTAGTCAGTGGCTCTCACTTCTGAATAGTCAACTAAAATTTAAAAAACCCAATGATCAATAACTTCTTTATGTAAATTAATTAAATCCACAAAGTACATGATTTAATACATAATTAATGCAGAAAATATAGGAAAAATGTAAAATACGGAATATTCAATACCAAATGATCACATTATATTCAAATTTCAGTTCGGTTAAAAATTCTTATTAAGTTTTTGATGAAATTATTTAAGCAATTTTAATTGATTTTTTCCTCATGAAAACTGCCTGAATTACAGTAATTAATTAATTTTCCCAGTAAAATTCCTACCATCATAAGCACACAAAAACAACTTTATGATGTTCATTACAAAAACCTGAAATGTTTGTGTTAGGTTAAGCAGTATGTCTAACCTAATAATCTTCTTTCTTATTTCTGTTTCAACTATCTTATTCAAGAAGAGTTATGCTCCATATTATAATTATTTGATTCCTTTACTTATGTCTTTCAGCAATGGGTGAATTTTTCAGGATATCTATCCTGTTTAAGACTAAGCAAGTATTCAGGGCAAGTGTGAAGAAGTAAAAAATGCTAAACAATGGGAATTTAATTAATTAAATAACGAATCTGTTGTAATTATGAAAAAGGCTTCAATTAAAAATGTGAGGCAATATCATGTTAAGTCATTATGTAATGTGGTTTGGATTTAGATGTGCACAACTAATCTTATTATAAACCATGGTTTACAGCCCAAGGTTATAAATATGCAAATTCAGCCAATCACTGTTAGTATTCAGTTAGGACTGGCTTTATTTTTGATGGGATCTGGATCTCCCCTACCTGGAACTACTTTACAATAGAGAACATTATGTTCCAACCTTGTCTCTCAACATTATAGGAAACTGGCATGCTGGCTTTGCCAATTCATCTACCTAAAGTGGAATGCACCAGAATGAACATTACTGGGAAACTAGTGTTTGAATTGTTGATGTTCTGATCTAATTCAGAGATATGAACATGCACAAAACCACAAGAACGCACAGAAACATTTGGAAGTAATAATAGAAATTCTTATCTAATGTTACTCAGTGTACAGGACGGAGGGTGTAGGATCAAACATGCCATCTCTAATCTCAACTCCTCTACCAGGTCTTATTCCATGCAGGAGAACTTTGCATTTTTTCAACTGAGCACATCCAAAACTCCTCATCCATTCAGAAAAATTCAGAATTGTGCATATAAACAATAGAAGTGCAATTCTCTGATGCAATTCATCCCACCACCACCCTATTTGGAAAGGCTACAGCCTTTCAAATGAAGGATTTCTACACCGCTAGCATCCAAAGAGGCTGAGAAACCCTTTCTCATTTCAAAAGCACCTGGAGGATTTTATTTAGGACTGTCAACATTTCCCCCAAAACCTATTGCATAGGTAAGACTTTGATTTACAACAGTTCATTTAGTGACTGTTCAAAGTTACAACAGCACTGAAAAAGTGACTTACGATGATTTTTCACACTTATGGGGGTTGTTGCACTCCCATGGTCACATGATGTACATCCAGATGCTTGACAACTCACATTTATGACAGTTGCGACGTCCCCGGGGTCCACGCGATCACCTTTTTGCAACCTTCTGACAAGCAAAGTCAAGGGGGAAACCAGATTCACTTAACAACTAGATTCCTAATTTAAAAACTGCAGTGATTCACTTAACAAACGCTGCGAGAGAAGCCGTAAAACGGGACAAAATTCCCTTAACCAATTTTTCACTTTGCGACAGAAATTTGGCTCAACTGTACTCATAAATCGAGGACTGCCTGTACTTAAGACGATCGACATTTTCCTTGAGCCCCCCAAACCTCATCCCCAATCGAGGAATGACTAAGGACATCTAAGCCAGAGACGACACGTGGGGGCTTCTCCTCCTCTTCCATATTTATCAGAAAAACATGGTCCAAATCCAAAATATTCCAGAGCCCAAGCGGAGATGCGGGACATCGAAGCAATCCAGTTAATAGAGTCACCCTTTTAACGCGAAGGCCAGGGCGGTTCATTTTTCGGCGAGGAAGCAATTTATAAAACTCTCACAGTGCCCAGAGGAGGGAGGCGAGCGGCGGGGGGGGCGAGGCCAACGCCGCGCTTTCCCCACGCCGGTCCCAGCCTTACCTCCGCTCCAGCTGGTCCAGGGATTCGAGCAAGCGGCTGGAGCGGTCCGCCATGGAGGTGGAGCGGAAGAAGCGCCCTCGGAGCTGCTGGCCCGCGCCCGCTTGCTGAGCTGCCTCGCCGGAGCTGCTTTTGGCACTGCCGACCTTGGCCTGTGCCATGGCGGGCCGTGTGGCGGCGGCGGCAGCCGTCGTGGTGTGCCCTCCGCACGGCGCTTGCCCGGGCAGCAGCTGCGGTGACGAGAGCGGCCGCCCCAGGCTGGACGCCCCGGAGCCGCCCCGCCCCGCGCGCCCTTGCAAGAGCAGGTGGCGACCAGCGCGAGTCCGCGGTGCCCTCCGGCTTATGCAGAGTAGCGGGGGCTCCTTGCGCGCCCACCGGACTGCCGAGCCCCTCTTGGCCTTTCCCGCCAGAGCGCGAGCGCCCCCGGCTAGCCCGGAGCTGAGGGCTTAAAGCGCGCGCTTTTCGCCCAGGGCTTTACCGCGTTGTCATTCCCGTCTTTCCAGGCAGCTTGAGGCAGGCGCCGCGTTGGAGTCTGGGCGGGCGGGCACGTTTTTTCTCCCCTGGACAGGAGGGGGCATGGCGGTGGCTCCCTCATATAACCCTCCTGCCCCCTTGGCATCCCGCACAGAAAGAGCAGGGAGAAGGGGTCGGGCTTGGGAGAGTCAATCGGAAGGAATCATGCCTTTTATCTGAAGTTTTATATCCAAATATATTTTATTTTTCTTTATGTATTTATTTATTTAGTCAATATATAAATTCAAGGAAGACTAGGATAGATCTATTTCGAGCTTATTAGCGCTCATCAGCTAGCAACATCCTTTATTACTGTGAACTGAACTCTGGAAGTCTGGCATCCCAGATACCAGATATATTATTTATAGTTTCCATCTTCCCTTAACAGAATCCACAATGGTCTGAGAATCAGTGTCTTCACTAAATAATTGAGTCAAGTTGAAACTAATCAAAATTAGCAATCTTCCTCAAATCCCAATAAGTTGCCCAGACCTAATCCACATATCAAAAGGATGAAGTCTGCAAGCACAAAGTGTTAATTAAATTGAGCCTCCCAGAGAAACTGCAAGTTCACAATAATAAACAGACCTACCTACACAGAGAGAGTCACCCCAGAATCAAGCATGTAGACACTTGACTCGGACAAGCTCCCTTATAAAACTTTGCTTCTGTATCCCATTTCTTTGCAGCTTGTCCCTAAAGATACTCTTGCTTTTATGAATATTTTTTTCCTCACAGCTCTCTGGATCTCATTTGTATTTATTCTTACGCAGCCCCAACCCCAAAGCATTCTTCAGACAGTATCTCCAGCTTTTCACCTCAGAATGGAGGGAAGCCATGGGTTACTCCCTAGGGCTGAGCTGCACCTTTCTGGGGGTGAGGGGATAGCCAAGTGGCAAGGGGCCTCCTCCGAAGTCCTCCCCACTTAACAACATAAACCAACATAAAAGCGTCTCTCACTCCTGCTCCGATTCCGTGCATTTTTTAGTTTAATTTTCTAGTCTCTCTTCCAAAAGTGAGACATTGGCTATGTTATCATGACACAATTAACTTTTAAAACATCTGTTTGTAACAACTTCTTGTGTGGTTAATATGTTGCTCCATGAGTCATAATCAGAAAGTGGGATTAAATCCTGGTTGAATTAGACACTGGGAAAGTTTGCTAGTTTAAATTCAGTCCACTCATACTTTGGTCACTTGATCAATCAATATCAGTAGCGGATTCAAAATAGGTTCATGTTTCCTTGTGCTGTTCTTTGCTCTTAAGTCACACATCCTGTTTTATGCATTCTTGGTGTAGTATGTTTGCTCTTTCTGAATAAAATCATTTTACTTGCATTTTTGTGTAATGTTAGCTCTTTTCGAATAAAACCATTTAGTTATTGTCTTCCCTCTGGCCCCAGGTAAAACTAGCATGCTGATACTATGGTTAGAAAAAGCTGAGAAACTACTGCAGTGCAGGTAAGTAACAAGAAAGCCCTTTTTGAGTTAACATTGGCAGAAACTCAAAGACACTTCACTGGACTTGTCATAACAGCATTTAAAAAGTCTACAGAACTCCTAAATGCAGATTCACATCACAGCAGATGCTGTAAGAGAAAAGGGATTTGCTGCAGTGAGAATTAAATTTTTTAAATATGTATAATTGAATTAAGAATTTATAATAGTAAAATCTAATACAAACTAAAAGAAAACAAAGTGAAAACATAAGAAATAAAGACAGAGCACGGTTAGTCTTTGATTTATGACAATTGAGCTTGGAATTTTGGTTGTACATTGTTGTGGTTGTTAAGTGAGACATTCAAGTGGATACCTTGCTGAGTGACCACTATGCCAGTTTTGTGGTTGTAGTAGAGGTGATGGGTACAGTAGTCGAGAGAATTGTGTAAGCTAAAACCTGGCAACTGACCAGAAGGGAGGCAACACAATCCCACCTCCTAACAATTGAGAATATCCAATCACATGAAGAGCAGGACAGTTGACCTTGTCTTCAGGATGAGTAAGTTGGAGCTTTTCTGAGAAATGGTGATGATTACAGTTGATGATTAGGCAGTTTTGATTATAGGAAAATATAATAGTATTGTGGCCTAAGGGACAAGTTGGGGTTGTCAGGATAATGGTTTAAGGCACTGAATTATAAACTGAAGACAGAGCCAGTCAAATTATTTGGGAATCCGCATTTTGGATTGGCAAAAAAAGAAGACAATAATCCTTTGGGAAAGTAAAAATGTCTCATATTCAGGGATCAAGTTCTTTGATGCTACAAATTAAGATTCTGCTACGATATAGCTGGGAAACCTGTTTGAGGGGGCATCTGGAAATCACTTCAACTCCACCACAAGTTCAGCTTTTTGCCCTGTATCATCCTGCATAGCACAAAAAATGCATTTTTTTTCTAGGTCAGCAGCAAAGGGAGCAATTATCTCCCCCCTCCCCACATATATGTAGCTGTTTTTATTCATGTAGAAGGAAGCATGGGACATCAAGAGATTTCAGAGATTGCAAATTGGTCTTTGGTTCCGATTAGATTCTGTTTTTGTGTTATGGATTAAAATGATTTGAATTTCTATAACTATGGCTGGAATTGGCCTTTTATTTATTTAATTTCTATCCCTCTTTTAGTTATTTTTACAAATAATTCAAGATGGTGAACACATCCAATACACCATCCTCCTACTGTTTTCCACACAACAGCCCTCTGAAGTGAGTTGGGCTGAGAGAACGTGATTGGCCCAAGGTCACTCAAGCTGATTTTATGCCCAGGGTGAGACTGGAACTCAGTATTTCGCTTTCTAGTCTGATGCTTTAACCACTAAGCTATACTGGCTTTTATTTTAAAAAAACTTTTATCCTTTAATCTAGGAGTATATAATTTGAATTGCAATTTTTACTAAACATGATTATTAATCATACTAACTGTACTCAATTTAATTAAACTGAATTTTCTTAATTTCACTTCCTTTTGGAACAAAGCCCATCACACTGAAATGCCATGTTCCCTGGCTTGAAAATGTCATATACGGTATATAAAACACAAATATGAAAGTTGATGTAAACATGTGTTCACACATGCAGTTAACACTAATTTTAATCACCAATTCCCCAAAGAATTTATCTATTTCTACTAACTTGTGAGCATGTATACACGTTAGCACCAGAATTACAGAACATAGCTAACTGCATACTTTTCTTCTTTTCGAAATTTAGGAATGAAAAATTATACACAGAAAATAGGACTATAACATTTCTGAAAGAGTTATAGCAGTTGCTGAATGCCCGTTTTAAAGAAAATGTATCACAAACTCGTGGTTTTAAAAACGTAACCGTAATTGGAAAAAGCAGAACTCTGTGCATGTCAGGACAGTATTTTATTATAATCTCTCAAAGATTCTTTCTTATTCATCCCTCCTTTTTCAATGATTAATGCTATTCGTGTGTGCTATTATGAACTCAAATGTATTCAATTCTTATCTTTTTTTTTAGACTAACATATTTTCAGCTTGAGTGACTTACAATACTAAAACACTTTGCTAAATCCTTTAAAACTGAAAAACCTGTTAGTTTTTATAGATACTGATTTTCATAAATCAATTTGATATGCAGAAATGAATGGAATAAAGAATTTAACAGAATAATAGAGTTGGAAGTGACCTTGGAGGTCTTCTAATCCAACCCCCTGTTCAAGCAGGAGACTCTATAGTCTATACCGTTTCATACAAATGGTTGTCTAATCTCTTCTTAAAATCCTTGTGATGGAGCACTCACCTCTGGAGGCAAGTCGTTTCACGGGTTAATTGTTGTCAGGAAATTTCTCCTTAGTTTTAGGTTGGCCCTCTCCTTGATTAGTTTCCATCCATTAATTTTTGTTTTTGAATTAGAGGTTCCTAAAAATAGTACTTAGAATTTATGGGACTCTTGTATAGAAAAGGGTGGTCTGAACAATGTATATGGATCCACCACGCCCTTACTTTGGCCAAAAGACTGATCCAGCAGCATTGGAAATAATGGCCCTTTCACTCCATGGATTGAAGACCCAACTGCACTTCTCACCTATATCTTGCCACCTGTATCTTAAAAAAATTATTGTGCTTTTTAATCTACAATATTTATATAGAATTGTAACTATAACTTGTAGCTATATATAGAATTGTAATTTGTGACTATATATAGAATTGTTACCATTAACAACACATACTTTGCATTTTTCAACCTATTTTTCAACACTCATTTATATATTTTTTGCTTTGTACTTTTCCCCTTTATTTTAAAAGCAATAAAAAGTATCATAGAATTGTAATTATTTTGTCATAACTTGGCTTTTTGTCATATTTTTTTCACTTTTTAAGAGTTTTCCTTTTTGACAATGTGTCACTATCACTATTACTGTATTTTTCGCTCCATAAGATGCATTTTCCCCCTGCAAAAAAGTGGGGGGGGGGGAAGTGTGTGCGTCTTATGGTGCCAATACAGAGCTGGGAGCCGCTCACAAACGGCTGGACTGGGTGTCAGGGGGAGCCTGGAGCCACCGTTTCTGAATGACTGCGGCTCCCGTTTCCCTCCAACACCCGGTCCAGCCATTTGCGAGCGTCTGTGGCTTCCAGGTGTCGGGAGGAGCCGAGAGCCATAGCCACTCGCAAACGCTGAGACACCGATGGAATATTCACCATTGCAGGAGCCGCCAGAACAGCGGGAGCCGGCAGCCATCGCCGGTAAAGGAGGGGCTGCGGCCGGCGTCTGTGCTTCATTGGCTCTAGCGGCCAACGGGACTCAGGCGGCGGCGGCTATCCCCGGCAGCGGTGCCAACTCCCTTCTGTTGCGGCGAGGCAGACTGAAGAGAAATCTCTCGGTGGCTTCTTCCGCTCTGATCACCGCCGCCGCTGCGCTGGGGACCCGCAGCTTGGATTGGAAGACCATGCTTTTGCTGCCCAAGCCGCCCCGGCAGCTCGCAAACGGCGACTCTTGGCTCCCCCCGACACCCGGGAGCTGCAGCCACTCGCAAATGGTGGCTCCCAGCTCCCCCCGACACCCAATCCAGCCATTTGCGAGTGGCTGTGGCTCCCGGGAGTCGGGGGGGAGCTGAGAGCCGCCGTTTGGGAGGCTGGACTGGGGTGGTGGAGGGAGCTGCCCATCACTGGCAGAAGTCTCACTCAGCTTCCCTCACTGTCACTGCTGCTGGGGTCAAAAGGGAGCGCGAAGCCGAGCTCCACAGGCTACTCAGAGCAGCAGGCAGGCGTTCGAGACCCATCTGCAGGCTGATCAGATCCTCCCGCTTGCAGGCGGATCTCATTCCCCAGCCTGAAGCCGCCATCGGAAGCGGTCTCTCTCTCTCTCTCCTAAGCAGGAAAGCAAGAAGAAATATACTATTCTTGTTTTCCGCCTCTAAAAACGTGGTGCGTCTTATGGTCAGGTGCGTCTTATGAAGCGAAAAATACGGTATTTTTGTTTTGCTTTTTTCCTTATTAAAATGGTACTTACAAATTCCAGAATTCCTGGCTGGGGATAATGAACCTAGAATCCAACAGCTTAAGAGTTGCAAGTTCTACTTCTCAAATCTTAGCCCAGAAATATTTAAGATGAAGAAAAGCTTTGAGCCTAGCCCTTTGATAGTAGTAGTAAACTTTAGAACACTAAGCCATCTCAGACCAGCTGCTTTTTTATTCCACTTTTTATTTTACAGCATATATAACATCTTGAGATAATAATCTACAATATCCAAGGAAAAACAGCAACTCCTGCAGCTTTGAGGACTTAAAGGTCTTCCTTTTCCTGAATCCTCTTTGTTGGACAGGAGCAACATTCCCTTCTGATTAAAATTTGTCCATGTATTCCTCTGTACTATTTACTTCAACCTAGGATAAGGCCAGATACCCGATCAATGTTTACTTAAGATAATATACAAATAGAGGTTTTCCTGAGTGATAGTACTTTAGGATTTCTTGAAATAATTTGCATCTTCAGCTCCTCCCAAGAATCAAGTGTTTCAGAGACATAAAATTAGTATATTGGGATAGGTAAATCAGTCAACCTAATTTTTTAAAATTTCTTTGCGATATTCCTGTGACTAAAAACAAAACCAACTGGATATTGGTACAGCAAAAAGATTAATAGATCAAGAGAGTGTGTAGTATGCGTACAGTTGCTGACGCAGACATAGCAAGCTGAAGAAAGAATTTGGAAAGAATGACTTGAAAGAAAATTTCTTGAAAAATATATAACATGAGAAAGAAAAAGGGAGATATGCTATTTACAGAAAGTGCCAGATTACATGAAGAAATGATGATAGAAAACAAAGAGTTTGGAATCTTCTAATTAAACATGGCTTTGTCCAGAAAACTGCCTGCATCTGAGAAAGAAAACACACATTTCTTGTAACGTTGAGTCAGAGAACTTAATATACAAGCAGGCAGCAATTCTGCAGCTGAAATACTTGACTCCAATGAAATGTAGCACTTATAGTCTAAAAAATATTTGAGTGTTTGAGGCTATTTTTAAATGACAAACATTTAAGCATAGAAGATGGTTGATACTAACTCTCCTGCATTATTTCCTGAAGTAATCTTTGTATGGTAATCATGCACTACTATTATTGACTTCACAGGCCAGATGTCTGGAGCAAAGGCTTCCCTCTTCCTCTCCTCTTAATATTAGGGAGAATGGAGCAAGGCAGGTAATTACCATGAGAAGTACTTAGGCTCCTGCTAAAATATTAAATGGTTTCCGACTAGAATCTTATTTTAGTGGTGTAGGTATATTTATACAGTCCTCCACAGCGCTATTGTATAATGCTGCAGAAAGAACAGCAGCAGGAGTGGCAGGTGCGGGTGGAGACTGCCTTCAGTCCCTGCGATTTGCAGGAGGTGCTCCAAGGTAAAAAGAAAAAAAGGGGGCAGATGGAATCAGGTGTAAAAGCAATCATTTCTTCAATGTAAATATTTCTCTCTCGGTTTTCAATAGGAAGTTAACACTGGTGGTTTGAGAGAGCAAAATTATAGTCTGTGTCTGTCAGACTAAATTGTGTTTTCCTCTGTTACTGGCTTAAATGTAGATCTTCTGTCCTGGAGCAGCTGCTTAGGACGAAATTGCTGCTGCTGCTGCTGCTGCTGCAGGACAGGAGATCTACATATTGCACCAAACCATTTAAGCTAGTATCAGAGGAAAATACAATTTAGTTTGACAGACACATACTATAATTATAAAACTATATAGAGAAAGGAGAAAGATAAAGATGAAGAGGGGGAGAGAGGGTGAAAGAGGGTGATAAACAGAAAAAATAGAGAGGAGGAAGGATGCAGAATTTTAAAAAACCCAGTAGCAGAGCACGGGTACAAAAAGCTAGTAGCTAATAAGCAGTTGAGAAATGCTATTAAAGACAGGAACTCCTGATCAAAGGAGAACAAAAAATAAAATTAGTTTGGACAAACAAAATGTATCAGTTGATCAAAGATGCAAAAGGAAAAAAACTGATTAACACATGACAAACAACAAAACAATATTCAAATACATTCAGAATAGGAAATCAATCAGGGAACAGCTTGAAGGAGAGGCAGAATAGGAAATCAATCAGGGAACAGCTTGAAGGAGAGGAAGAAAAACAGACAGGAGGGGCATGTACGTGAGAGTGGGACAACTCACCCCCCACCAGGGGGCAATCATCTCATCCTGGGGCCACCTGGCCACATAGTTTGTCACCGTTGGCCATCTCAGCACCAGGGAGTGTGGTGGAAGAGGGTAGGGAGCAGGCAATGGCTTCCTACCTTCTCTGCCTTGCCTATGCGAGGAAGGAGGCGTGGAAGAGGGCAGGATGTGTGCCAGCGGCAGGGGGGAAGGGGGCGTTTGGGAGGCAGGAAGCCATTGTTTGCTCCCTGCCCTCTTCCAAGACCCTTCCTGGCACCGAGAGGGTCAGCACCCAAAGATTATGTGGCCAGGTGGCCCCATGGTGAGATGATGGCCCACTGGTGGCCACGGCCAGTCAGTGACAACGAATCAGGGTAGACCCCATGTACATAGATGTAGCACCATCGCTGAAAGGGCACTAAAATCTGAAACCATCTACCCTCTTTCTACAGGTACACAGGGTCTTCCTCACTACTAAATCATTTGCTAGTTGTCTCAATGTCTACTGTTCTGGACATCATTTCTCTCTGATCTCTTGCCCAGGCACCTCCATTCACCCAGCTCAGGTCACCTTCACTATCTGCTGGGGTATCTGGCGCTCCTCTGTTCACTGGCTTGCCTACTCATATGGGTCAGCTAGCTTCCATCATCTGTTGGTATGTCTGGAGCCCCCTTTGGTCATTGCCTAGCTCAGTTACCTGTTGCATTTGGTGACCTTTCTATTAACTCACTCACCCATTCATCTGGGTCAGCTCACCTCCACTGTCTTCTCTCCTCTTTCTGAATTCCAGTCAACTCTCCCCTCCCAAAGTCTTCCTGCCAAAACATGACGGAACCATCTTCTCCTCTTTTTCTTGCTTCTTCCTCCCTCAGTGGAAGCTCCAGGACTATTCTAACTCCTCAATTTCTAACCTTGTCTTAGGTAAATCCCCCCCTCACCTTTCAGGATTACAGCCAACTCTCTCACCTGTATACAACCTGTGTACAAAGTCTTCCCACCAAAAACTTGGCAGAACCCACCTTCTCTCCTTTTTCCACCTTTCCTTCCTCAGCTGAAGTTCCCCCCACTACTTAGTTATTAGATATTTATGTATGGTGAAGTTTGTATCTATACACCCTTGAATACATTCAACTAGCAGATGATAAGATGAAGAGCTGTTGTCATGAATTGGGTAACTGGATAAAAGAAAACATGAAACAGAGTTTAAATAAATGGACAAATAAATAAATAAATTGAAACAATAAATTGAAACAATAAATAATTCTGGCAAGATATCAAAGTGGAGTCCACCAAATTTTAGAGTTGGTACTGGTGTTTTTTATCTATTATGACTGACCTGCTTGTAGAGGGTGCCAATTTTTCAAAGTAGTAAAATCAAAAAGTATCGTGAAGAAATCCAAAATGCATCTTCAAACTGGTTAAATCAACTTCATTATGGCAAATCTAGTTTACTATGAACCAGTACGTATGTGTACCTATGTAGGAGTGGTATGGTGGTCTAGTGGTGAAGACACTCGTGTTCCATTCAGAAGATTGAGAATTTGATTCTAGGTAGCAGCAGATGTTTCTCTTCTAGGGCGCAAAGGAAAAATATCTGCTGCGAGCTCTACATGGCTTCAAGAAGGGCATCTGGCCAGTAAATGCTCAGCTCCATTCAGTTGCCTCAACTCTACCCTGAATTAAGGAATTACAGAACCTTAAAATGGGAGTTTAGTATGTGTATGTACGGGTGCATTGTATGTCTGCATAAATAAATGAAATCCACCAAAGCACCTAACGAAAATGCCGATCTTGGAGTCATCATTAGCGCTTCCATAAAAATGGTTAGATAGTGTGCAGCTACTGTTAGCAAACAATTTCTATGCTTGCATTTCTTTTAGAAGCGAATTGAAAACAGCTATTGTTGCAATAATGCAACAATTCTCTTTAGAACAATCCTTATATAAGGCTATGATGCAACCATACTTGGAGGACTAAGTTCAGTTCTGGACATAACAGTTTTTAAAGGATATTATCATAATAGGAAAAGGTGGAGCAGGAGATTTGGGACTGGAGCATACCTTCCATAAAGAAAAATAACAGCAGTGTGGGCTCTCTAGCCTGATGCCGAAGTATAGCAAGAAATGTGACTAAGGTAAATAAAATAATTTATAGCATAAGTAAGATAATTTCTCTCTATCTCAATACTTTTTCACACATAATGTAAACTGAGGAATTTGCTGCCAGCAGTTGTAAGTGATATTAAAAGGGAACTAGAGGGGTTTATGAGAGGATCAAGCATTCATGGCTACTAATACTGAGAGCTGTTTACTGCCTCTTAAGCATGCTCAGTATGCCTCAAATGCTGGGATCCAACTGTGAAAAGGACCTATCACTCCTCAGTTCAGGCTTAGGAGCTTCTCAAGCTTGACCATTGTATAATGCAGGTAGTCCTTGACTCACAACCATAATTGAGTGCAACATTTCTGTTGCTAAGTGAGACCATTGTTAAGTGAATGCCACAGTTGTTAAGCCAATCTCTGCACTTGTTACATTCCAGTTGTACAGTGAATCTGACTCTCCCATTGATTTTGCTTGTCAGAAGGTTGCAAAAGGTGACCACATAATCTCAGGACACAGTGATCATCATAAATATGAGCCAGTTGCCAAGCATTGGAATTTTAGTCACTGACCATGGGGATGCTACAACAGCTTTAACTGTGAAAAATAGTTATAGATCACTTTTTTCAGGGTCATCGTAATATTGGACCATCACTAAATGAATGGTTGCAAGTCAAGGGCTAACTGTACTAGACTGAACCTGATGGGTCCATGGTTCAATCCAGGAGAGCTTTCTTATGTTCCTATATTCTTGACCTCAAGAGCAGGTTTGTGTTTTGTTGATGGCTGACCTACATACAACAAGGTTTTAACATACATCTTTTCAGTCCTAAGAAGTCTCAAAATCCAGACATTTTCTCCAGTGGTAGCAAGGGTGACCATAAAAGTGCAGGTAAATTATCCCAGTTAGAAGCTGTCTTTGTGATTTGCAGAACCAGAAATGTAGGTTTCACACGCTATATACTCAACTTTCTCAGTAACTGTGTGCAATCTCTTGATTAGTGGACCTCACTTCACCTTCCATTGAGCATGATGTCCTTTGAATGTTGATAGCTGAACTTTGTCAATTAACATCCAAGGAAGTGAAATGAGAAGTCACTGACAAATAATGAATCAATTTCATGCAGAATTGTTTTTAAGATTCCCTTGTGTATTTTTCCCCCATTGGAGATGATCATTTAAAGGAGTGTCCAACCTTGGAAATGTTGAGGAGAAAAATAGTATGAAACTTCATTTTTATATATGAATGACTACAGTGAAACTATTAAATGCACAAATGCAGAAGA
>JANHFO010001070.1:401110-412269 GCA_032468095.1 Pareas carinatus
GAGCAGGAGTACTTGCAGGCTTATGAAGATGTGCTGGAGAAATACAAAGGTAGAGTGAAGGGTTGTCCTCCTGCGCGGCGGCGGGGTTGGTGGTCTGGAGCGGTGACTGCCGGGGCTTGGCAGAGGAGCAGGTGGCAGAATCGGGTCCCTGGGACTGGCAGCCCCCTGCCCCCTCTCCAGGGCTGCGAATAGAAAGGAGGCCGGAAAGAGAGAAGCCGGCTGTGCCATCTCTTGTCTCACAAAAGTGGAGGGACGGTTGGGTGGTAGAAGATGTCTCCTCTTCTTTCTTAAAGGGTTTAGAAGTTCCTATGTTTTTCATCCCATGACTGTCACTGAGGGGATTCTGTGCTTTTATGTTTGTCTGCCAAAAGACCTGATTTCATTTTCACATCAGTGAGCTGCCTTCTGAATGAGTAACGAATTCTGGCAAAGTAGGTCTCTCTCTCCCCCTCCCATCCCTTCTTTCATACACACACACACACACACACACACTTACACCCAACCCAACCCTTTATTGTGGGCATGATAAAGCCAATTTAAAAATAAAAATGCATGTCAATACTTTCCATTGCCATGCCTATCTGTGCTTAAAACTCCATCCTGTTGAAGCTCACAGACAAACTAATGTTAGGAGGATGACTTAGCATCTTGCGTTGGGCAAGGGCATAAGGCCTTTTTAGGAAAAACTCCCTGGAATTTTTAATCTCCATAGTGAAATTCATTTTCTTCTATTGATTGAAAAAGCTGACTTTATTGTTCTCATACTCTTATGAGAGGTGAATAAAATTGAAAATTATGCTACCGTAGATATTGATGAAGATAGTAGATTTCTTCATAGTAGTTTCTAAAACAATGAGACTGAGATAATGCAATAGTATTTATTGCAAAACTCAAAAAAATTGGTTGGCCCCTGCTACCTTATAAATTGCACCTGTAACACCTAACAGCTTTTTGTGTCAGCAAGTAGTAAGAGAAAGTGTGGAAGGTTGTATTCACATTAAGCAGGCTTTTAACTGATCTGTCAATAGCTTTTAATAAGATGATAGTTACCTTTTTTAGTTTTCATTAGTTTTCATTATTGAAAGGGAAAAATCATCATCCGTATTCAATCTTTAATTGACTTTACTAGTAATCTATAGTGAGTCACCTTCACTTAGAATATATGGAGCATTAAAAAGTATTTGATGATTCCTTTGTGTCTATTGCCAATTGTGTCTGTGCAATGAAGGACCGACCATGTGCTACATCTAACAATTAAAAAGCATTAGACTTCAGTTAGTCAAGTTTTGCTAGACTGGTTATAAAGGAAGAATATTGTTAATGTAGCTCTCCACTTTAGTGATAAACATTGAGCTATTCAGTGTGACTAAACCTGTGTAACACCTTTTCATAATTTAATTTTCTTTCGAATCTATAAGTTACCAAATTTCAATAGTATAAGTCAATGTATAATGAAAATATTTAAATTATATAAATTAATTGCAAATGGTATCGCAATAAAAAAAACTGCAATCCTTTGTATGTTTACTTGGAATTAAAATAACCTCTGTTTACTTATTTGTCTTAGTTGCCTCATTTAATTTATCTTTATTACTATATAGGAATTTAAACCTAGTTCTCTGCATTTCTAGTCAAAGATTCCAAAGCCTCCGTATTACTCTAATTTTTATGCATATTGCACATATGTCCCCCCTGATCAATTATTTTTCTCCATTTATGTTGAAACCTGAAGAATTATAAAAAACCTTATAGTTGTGAATCACAAGGACAGAATTATGAAGGCATTGCAGTGGGCCTTAGAACTGGGTATTCACTACATAGGGTTGCATTTTCCTATTTTATGTGTCTAAACATTAATGGAATAGTTTATGCTTCTAACCCAGTGATAGGTAAAAAAAAATTGGAAATCAAATTCACCTTCTATTAATATTAAAAGTTGTAGCCATGCCAGTTCAGTAGACTTGGAATAGCACTGTGGTGTGGCTGGAGTTAAAGTAAACAGAAAACATATCTACCATTGGCAGAACACCAAAAAACTGGGGAGATCTCGTACTGAATTAAGGGATGTGAAATCTATTGTGTACCCAAATTGTAGCTTGAAGTTGTTTCTAGAATTGTGAGATGATGTTACTTTTTCCTAGATAGGATTGAAAGCACACCGTTCTCAGAAGAACTGTATGAGCCAGGCACATTATGTCTGACTTTTGAAAGATAATAGAAGCTTTACAATGATAAAAAAGAACAAGGATTATCTAGCCTAAACCTCAGCAAATCCTATTCTCTTTCTTCTTCTTTTTTTTTAAAAATGGTTGACCAATGTGGTCATCAATGACTTTATTTGAAACTTTCGGAAATATTGTATAAGTCACTTGGAACATGCTCATAGGCTTTTGGACTCACAAAGATGGAAAGAAATGGAAAAGTCATTACAAAATAATGTAGACTCAAGCCATCAGTATATCTTTGATGACTTCACTGGAATAATTTTTACCCTGATTTGGAATGGTTGCTGACTTAATCTACAAACAATAACTATAATGCATACTGTCAATTGGGAATGGGATTTCATATAATGTGTCAACATAATGTACTTTGTACATTATTGTGCTACCTTTCGCCAAATAAATATGAGGTTCAGCTTCTGTTTACGTGTTCTAAGATATAATCACATACTTGATTTTTAAAAATCTCCTTAAAAGTACTCTTGGAAATTATCAGAGTACTATGTGCAGCCCAGCTGTTAAATACTATAACTAGCAGTGTCAGCTGTAGAAACTTGACTGCTGATCTTGTGGGTGGGAATCACATGACACTGAGTATGATTAGCAGATCACTACTGTATGATTTCAAAATCATATTGAATGAATATGGATTGGTGTAATAGCTTAATAATTTTTAAGTTTGATACCAAATATATTCAAAAATATTTCCATTATCACTGTAAAAATAATATTTAATGTCTGTCTTCAAACATTGCTAGGTGAGATCTGGTTATGATAATAAATACTTGAACATTATTCCACCATCATGTGACATTAAAGAACTATGAAAGATATATCATGATTCATAATGAAGCCACCAATTGGTTGTATCACTGGTTCAAAATCAAAATGACAGAACAAGACACCATATTTAAATTATGAAGTAACCAAACCATGTCTTGAAACATTTAGTTTAAAAATCCCAATAATCTCCAAGTGTATTGTTGACAGTTTTAGTAGGGAAGTAGAGTCATGTGAAAATATGTGGGCATAGATTTTTATTTGCAACATATTTGCATCTATGTTTCATTCATTATGTATTTATTAGTCATACATGCCCTTGAGCTGAAGTAACGGTTTTATCATGAGACCTGGTCCAGTTATACTGAAATGACAGAAGCTTGTTAATTAAATTTTCTCTCTCCCTTCATAGTTGGAGATGAGAACCAATCCAATTTTGTTGAAGATATCATGCACCAATTAAAAAGAGCTTATCCTTCCAATGAGTTCATGTTTAGAAAATGTCTTCTTTTACAAATGAGTTTCTTTGGAATAATACATTTCATCAAGTCTCAGTTTAATTGAGACTGATGATCTTGGCAATCCATGATCTCTGATCCTCAGTCCCCGCCATTAAATCTGTAATATGAACATAGTCATAATGATCTATACGATAAAGGCATTTTAAAAATGAGATGAGTCCACTATCCAAACAAGCTAGAAAACATGTCTGTCAAAGCTTAAAGTGAAGGCTTATGCCTTTATTTGATGATAGGACCTTCTGACAGTTAGTTGTGCATACACTGATGCTGATATTTCTTTCTAACTTGTGTAGCCTTTATTTTGAATAGTATGGGGCAAAGGAATGAATTAGGGGTAATGATTAAGGTAGGGGCAGGTTTGGAATGATTTATCAGGAGGTTCCCGGGAAGCATGTCTAATTTGAAGCTGAATTACAATGAGTTCCTGTTCACTTTCTGTTTATTTTAGAATCTCAGAGGTCCTTTTGAGGTTTGGATTGGAGAGAATTTGGAATTTTTTTCAACATCTGAACTAGATAATATTATCTGCTTTGAACGTTTAGCAAAAGTTTAACATAAAAGATAAATCTAGTCATCAACTTATAACCATAATTGAGTCCAAAATTTCCATTGTTGAGTTTTGCCCCATTTTATGACCTTTCTTGCCACAGTTGTTAAATGAATCATTGCAGTTGTTAAGTTAGTAACATGGTAGTTAAGTGAATCTGGCTTCCCCATTGATTTTATTTGTCAGAAGGTCTCAAAAGGTTATCACATGACCCTGGAATACTGCAACAGTCATAAATACATGCAAGCTACAAAGTGTCCAAATGATCCAAATGGTCAGATGACCATGAGGAAGACCAGTGGTGATGCAGTGTTTAGAATCCAGTACTGCAGGCTGTTTCTGCTGACTGCCAGCAGTTCAACAGTTCTATTCTCGCAGGCCTAAGGTTGACTCAGCCTTCCATCCTTCTGAGATCAGTGTAAGGAGGACTCAGATTGCTGGGGGCAATAGACTGACTCTGTAAACAGCTTAGAGAGGACTGTAAAACACTGAAGTGGTATATAAGTCTAAGTTATTGTTCTGGTGCAAAAGTTGTAAGGGTAAAAAAAAAATCATGTCACTTTCCAGTGCATTTGTAACTTTGAACAGTTGCTAAACAAATGGTTGTAAATCGAAGACCACCTGTAATTACTATTTCCAATGTATTGATCCTCCTAATTGTATTTAATTGAAAAAATAGTTTATATAAGGGTTTATTAATATTTAGCCGAAGTATACCTTTACTTGTTTGATGTAAAATTGACATAAGATGGGATAGGTTTTTGTTGTTCCTGTTATTACTTGGAGGCATAATAAATATTTAAAATAAGTTGGATAAACTGGTTCCACCGTATTTTCTCATGAAATTTTCTAATAAATATCTGTTAAAATTAATTGTGTGGATAAATGGATACCTATTAGCAGGAAACTTCATCAAATATTCCATAATATTATTTGGATCTTGCAAAAAAAAAAAACCCAACAACGAACAACAACAACTAAGTTATCTGCAAAAGATGACTTTTTAATGGCTTTCTTGGAATCAAAATAAGCCATGACTTAACAAGAATCCAATGTAGAACACATGAAAAGCAAGTTTCGTATGGTGGTTAAGGCACCAGGCTAGAAACTGGGAGACTAAGAGTTCTAGTCCCGCCTTAACCATAAAAGTCAGCTGGGTGACCTTGGGCTAGTTATTCTCTTTCAGACCAACCCACCTCACAAGATCGTTGTGGGAAAAATAGGAGACAGGAGTATTGGGTATGTTTGCTGCCTTAAGTTGTTTATAAAAATAATAAAATATAAATGGGATATAAATAAAGTTAGAATAACAAAACAAAGTCTCATGTGTAATCTGTACTTTGCTTGGGACCAACAGCAATTGTAACTAAAACGGCAATATGGCAAAATCCAGTTGCTTCATTTGGGATAGAATCTGTTCTATCCATCTTTGTATACTTGAACATGAACATGAATGGAATAAATTATATAATTCTGTTCTGTTCTTTGTTTGCTAACATTGCCTACTTTTGCAGAATATTTAATCTGGGTCATTTATAAATAAATATTAGTTCAAACAGAATGTTTACATATTTTATTTGTCCGTTAAATATATTTTCCACAAACTATCCTATAAATTGCTCATTTTGCATTTCAAATAGCAATAGGATTTAAACCGCTCCATTTTGCTTGACAGTTCTTTTTGGGAGATTTACAACGTAAGCATTATTTGCATGTTGTCCCCAACAATGTGGGTCCTCATTTTAGCTACTTGAGATGGATGGAAAGCTGAGTCAACCTTGAGTCCCGTCTAGATCAAACTCCAGGATATGGGCAGATTTTGCCTGCAATACTGCACATTGACCAGTGAAGTAGGAGGGCTCAAAAGTCATTAATTCTCTGTTTTTATTCAGATCACATAGAGAGTTAAAACAGATTTCGAAACTTACAAGAAGAGATGAGTTTGGACAATTATTAGGCAGACTCAGACATTATTCCTTTGCACTCTCTATGAACCCAGTTGGCCTTACTCATCTAACATTTCAAGCTAGATTTCCCCCAAAAACTGACTTGGAATTTTAGATGAATGAGGCCAACTGAGTGCATCCAGAATGCTGTCATAATGTCTGAGTTTGCTTAATATGCGTGATTGAGAAAACACAAAATTCATCAAATACAAAAACAAGCTACATTATACACATATGCTTTTGTGAACCAGTGTTTACATATTGAGTGATTCTAGCCACCGTGGTTCATATATTATGATTTATGCAATACAGTATGATTAGAAAGTATAGCTTAGTATGATACATAAATACAGTTACAGAACTAGGCACTTAATTTAAGCGGTTGAAGCCCAACTGATGCAAGTTAGAGAGTGCTGAACTTTCTCCTCACTCGTTGTTTGAAGCAACAAGATCAAAAATACCCTTACCTACAGAATTACTAACTTAAAAGTATATTTTTACTATAACATATACCTGCAATATGTTTAAAGTTAAGTGCACTTTTATGAACTCTTGGTTAAAAGAGTAACATCTATGAATGCCTGGAATATTGTTGCATGCCTGGAATATTTTTTAAAAGACAACGCCTTGGTTTTCTCCCTTTGGGAGAAAAGATTCCATGCAATAGATTTTATATTCAATTTTGAGAAGGAAAAAAGAGTCCTCCTTAGATCATAAAACAGACTGTAAAATGTAATATTAAAATATTTGGACTTTGCCAGATTGATATTGTTCAGTGTAATACAATGGATTTCTTAAGTTTTGCATTTCATTTACTTTGCATATATCTTGCCTAAAAAAATGTTTATAAAATAAAAATGAGACCCTCTTTTTTTGTAATTTATATTGATGTCGTAATACTTTGGAAGTCAAAGGTTGAATGCAGAGCTCCCTTGCTTTCATAAGTTTTATTTTAGTGTTGGGTAATAATTCTACAGTTATGCATATGCAAAGAGATTCATTATTTATTTATTTTCAAAACTTTTATACCGTCCTTCTCCCCGAAGGGACCCAGGGCGGTGCATAGCCAGAATAAAAACACATCCACAGACAACACAAATAAAATTCCTAAAAAATCTACACGTGATGGCTGAATTTAAAATCGAAAATTAAAAACCAATTTAAAACAAATTTAAGTTAAAATGGGATTACAAATTTAAAATTTATAATAGTTTGAGAGCAAAGGGAAGGTGCAGTTAGGCCAGATCGGCCTGGGCAAATAGGTATGTTTTAATGGCTCGACGGAAAGCACGGGGGTCTGAAATAAGACGAATCTCTGGGGGGAGGTCATTCCAGAGGGTGGGAGCCGCCACAGAGAAGGCTCTTTCCCTGGGGGTCGCCAGCCGACATTGTTTGGCTGACGGCACCATGAGGAGGCCCTCTCTGTGGGAGCGAACTGGTCTGTGGGAGGTATTTGCCGGCAGAATGCGGTCCTGTAGATAGCTGGGTCCTATGCCATTGACACTGATTATTTGCATAGGTAACTGAATCAGATTGCCATCTGAAACAATAGATTCAGGTATGTTCTGCAAAGTTAATTTACAACTAAAAACTGCAGCCATTGATTTATAATAACATATTTTACATTGGAGTGGTATTCTTCGCCTGCAACTTTTTTTTTAAAAAAAACGCCTCTTTGATAGACTTGGCAACCTCAGATGGGCCATAGCACAGAATGTGAAAGTGATATTTAAATCACCTTGACTGGGAATGAAACTGCAGAATATAACCGTAGAACATGATCTGCTGATTCAGTTAATTGAAGGATTAGAGTAAGCAAGTGTTTCACTACATTTAATATCTGGTAATTTTGCTTCTGTTGTATTTCTGAATACACAGTTGCTTAAAAAACAATAGTAGAAAAAATACTGGATCTGCCTGTTGATTTCTTCAAAAGATTATAGCACTGCAATGGGACAGAAACCTCGTTACTCTAAGATGAACTTACAGTAGCCAGTTATGCCGGTTGTGACATTTTATACCAGTTGGAGCTAAAATTAGCTCTGTTCTACATCTGTGAGGAACAGGCAGCAGACTTCTGTGTGCATGGCTGAATTAGGATAGCCTTATCCAGACTATTGGCCCCTTCTTGGTCATACATACTTGGAATCTGTACATAGGGCTCTCCATATATGCAAGTTGGAAAAGATGGAATGATAGTTTGTAGAGCCCATATATGCACCACTTAGTCTTGACTAAATAAACCTCACTGCTGAATTAGCATACTAAGATACTTAGTATATAGAACCATTCCTTATGTGATTGACAAATACAGTACTATCATATCACAACTCTGCTATGGCAGTAATGAGAATACAGATGGTCTTCCTATTTTTTGCCATGGTTACTCTCCAGGTAACCATGTTTGTGACTATAGTGCCTTAGCAGAGCAAAAATAGCTCAATTGTGACTAATACCTCAAGCAATTATAGCTCTGAAAATAATAATCTAGCCTGCAAAGATCATTCGTGACGATTGTAGCAAAACAAATGTTAGATATGTCTATTTTAGGCAGAGCTTTCATTGATTTTCAGGATAATAACCCAGAGATTAGTCATTTAAACCACTTCATATGGGAGATAAGCAGTGTATTTTATACTAATATTCAGAGAACATAAGATGGCATTCTATTTGGGAGTAGCCTGATAACATTAACTATCAGAATATCTAAAAACAGTGTTAGCAGTGAAAAGAGTATTTTCCCTGTTTATCGTGTAGCTTGATATAGAGAATCAAAATGTTGAAGAATATTGGAAAAATAGCAATTTCAGTATGAAATATTTCTTCATTCACACTTTATTGTAGAAATTTTGAGATTTTGCCTATAATCCCCCCTCCATTTCAATAAGATAGCTGTATGGTCTATATTTCACATTAAAGCTTATTTTCTGTTAGTTGCCATACATTGATATCATAATTTCAACTGTAATCTTTTCTTCCTGCCCCTGCTTGCTAAGCAGCAAAAATATATACATTCATCAAGCGTTACAGTCAACATTTAAAGCAGTTGCATCATTTTTCAACCCAATAAAAACATCTGAAAGACATTTGAAATAAGATAGTTCACTTTAATGACTAGCACTGAGGTGTTGCGATTCCACATCATTTTGATAACCATCTTGATCTATAACTGCTAGTAAATCTGTAATTATTGTTTGAATATGTTGTTTAAACATGGTGTTGAACATTTATATACAACAGATAGATCTTAAAATGAAAACATAATCCCAGGTGTGTCTGCCAGGGGTGTGTGAGGGAGGGGGGGTCAAGAGCGTCAAAGTGCCAGATGTAATGGGGAGGTCAAAATTCCCCTTTCTATACGCATGCAATTTGCATGGAAACATTTAAGAGGCAGAGCTTCACTTGACTTGTCACAATTACCATTTTGATGTTATTCACTTCCAGGATATACTGTTGAATCAATTAGAAGAAACCTCTGTTCTTTGGCTATTTTTTTTTGGTTAGTCATGCACCTCATGTTGGTCTCTCTTGTGCCTCATTTATATTTCTAGTATTTCTTGAGTTCACATAGAACCCTTGTTTTATTTGCCAGCAAAAATCTTTTTGGGTTGCATCCACACTCCCAAGCTATTGAACTGAATTCTTAACCATTACCAGCATTGCAGTTCTGAAATATTCTCCTAGGACAAAGCGTGTTTAATATAACCAGATTTTTAGAAGCCATTGGTGTTGATAACAGGAGCATACCAGTCCAAAAATTGCATTCTCACATAGGGTCATAACCTCTCTTATCCCAGAACAGACTCATTGCATTAGTTTTACTTTGCCAAGATTCGGTTGTTTTATTTTTTGCAGTGAGTCAGAGATGCTTAAGTGCTAGCAATTGATTTTATTATGGCCTAAGCGCATAAGAGCAGGATAGCAGCCAGGAGCATTGTTCTAATGGGCGAACTTAGCCTCATGCTTGCAAGAGAGGTTTCTCCTTTGCTGGTTCTTAATGGAGGCCCTGTGTGCCTTCTGAATCATAAGAAGTGTGGGTTTGTAGCCATATGTTGAATGGATAATTGTTACTTCATGCATCAAGGATTTCTTTATGCATTCTTAGAAACTGCACAGGCATGTTGCAAACAAGAAATGGCTTATGTTTTGACATTATGAATCTGAAATACAAACAATTTTTTAATTGTTGGTAACTATGTAATGCCCAAGAGCCGGGTAAGGAATGCATTTTAAATAGAAATTATGTGTGTGTTGGGATGGTGATGATGGTTAGTCTCTCTTGTCCTTTATCCTATACTATAATTCGCTTTCAAAAGCAGCTGTAAGAAACCAGTTTTAAGTGAAGAAAAATGTTCTTTCTTTGCTATTTCTTTCATTTTTTAATTTACTTATTTACTATTAGATTTTTTAAAATCCTGCCTTCATTGTATAGCAGAGATGGGGGTGATAAAAATCACAATTTAAATATGGAAAGGCATAGCAACATTTATTCTTGTTTAGTGTAGATCTTAATTTATGTACTCTCACTGTAGTTCATATATCTAGTCAAGAAGTAGCATTTCTCTATTCCAGGATACCTTTCATGGTCAAGAGATGACATTTAAATGTACGGAAGGAAACATGTCTAGTTCAGATCTGGATTTCATAGACAGGAAGTACAGCTGACTTAGGGTATGATTAAGGTTTAATTTACTGTGGCTATATTTAATGGCATACTGTGATACTTATTTTCTTGGTTTTTGATTTTTATATAAATGTATGTAAAGGCTTCAGCTGTGCAGCCCTTAGGCTAATCAATTCATTCTCATGTGGCACTTGCAACAGCTTGAGTTTGAGACGCCTATATAGAGAATGTGGGAATAAGGGATCTTTCATCGAGAGCTATGTGAACAGGAAAAGAATACTGTACGTGGCCATTGAAAAGAATTTTAAAATTCACTCGAAGGTTTTGTGCCTTTTAAAATTTTCTTGATATATTTTATTTTATATTGAGAAACTCCTTGAAGTTTATTTTATTTTATTTTATTTTATTATTGCATTTATATACCGCCCTTCTCCTGATGGATTCAGGGCGGTTTACAGCCAGCTAAAATACAAACAAGGCATCACATACAAAACAAATTACAACACAAGTTAAAACATA
>JANHFO010001070.1:439462-457237 GCA_032468095.1 Pareas carinatus
AACCACCAGACAGCTGATTTTCGGCTTTCAAAGCAGCTAATGCGATCACGGGGCTGACAGACCCGAAGGATCCGTCTTGCAGCATCTGCGGTGCCACCGGAAGTCTGGAAAGAGGTCTTTAAGGAAACAATGCCATGGTGTCATCTTAGGAGGGTATTAAATTGGACAACTGTTCAGCCACCTGTGGCTTGGTCTCATCCAAAAACAGCCGCCTCCTTCTCTTTAATTGTATGACTGGGTATTCTGAAGGGGAACACGAAGCTCTAAAGGCTTATTTCCTGAATATCTGAGGACGGACAGATTTTTTTTCTCTTCTGCAACCGTGTTCGTCTACAATTCCTAAAATATTCCACTCAACTGAGTCCGGAATATGATATCAATACGATATCAAATATTGTCTGTCAAATGCTAAATAGCACCAAGTTGTGCATTTACAGGAAGCCCTGTGACTTACAATTTACAATCTTTCATTTAGTGACTGTTCGAAGTTACGACGTTTAAAAAAAGTGACTTATGACCCTTTTCCACACTTACAACTGTTGCAGCATCCTTAAGATCACCTGATCAAAATTAGGACGCTTGGCAATTGGCTCATATTGATGGCGGTTGCAGTTGTGCAATCCCCTTTTGTCACTGTCTGACAAGCAAAGTCAATGGGGAAGTCAGATTCACTTTACAACAAGGTTGCTGTCAAACATTCATTGCATTCTGAATGATCCAACCTAACATAGGTCTAAACAGAACTAGTTTATTGATTGTTTATTTCAGCTATCAGGGAATATCAACTTGCAGGATCGCATTCTACCCATTGAGACCTCCCGCCGCCCTGTATGCTCCCACAGAGTGGCCTCCTCAGGGTGCCGCCAGTCAAGCACTGTCAGCTGGCAACCCCCAGGGGGAGAGCCTTCTCTGTGGCGACACCCACCCTCTGGAATGATCTCTCCCTTGCTATACAAACGATTCCTGACCTTCAGACCTTCCGCCGCACCCTGAAGACCCATTGGTTTCAACTGGCTGGCTTGGGATAGCTGTGCCCTGATCCTTCTATGCTAATTGGGGTTAGATTATTTTAAATAGGTTTTTTTTAAAAAAAATCTGGATATCATTTTATTGTTCCCTTATAATCAGGCATTATTTAATGTTTTTATTATGTTTTTAGTTTATATGTTTGTATCGTGCTCTTAATTGCCTGTAAGCCGCCCCGAGTCCTTCGGGAGAGGGGCGGGATATAAATAAAAATTTATTATTATTAATATCAGCTCCACACAAAGATGGAAATTGCTGAGAATGGTGATTCCTGGGAGTTTACATGAAGTTCAGCAGATGTTCCTCAGGTGCCATCTCCCGTTTCCTGGGCAGCAATCACTTCACTGAGGAAACCAGCACAAAAACGGCAACATTGATAAGCCACGTTCCCCCACACAAATGACAGATTCCCTTAAAGCTATAGTTATCATTTCCCAGCTAATCATATCCAGGAGGAATCTGATTTAAGGAATTTAACTTAAGAACTGCAGCGATTCACTTAAGAACTGTGGCAAGAAAGGTCATAAAATGGGACCAAGCTCATTGTTTCACTTAGCAATGGAAATTTTGGGCTCCATTGGGGTGTAGGTCGAGGACTAGCTATCCAGTAAATGGCATTTGCTATGCCGACTTTCACCTGAAACAGGTTGGGATTGGGGAGATTACATTGCAGGGTTGTCAAACTCAATTTGATCATGGGCCACTTCGACTGCCACCATGGGCCATCCCCACCTCTCCCTCCGCCTCCCCCCCCCGTGGCCATTGACAACCCCTGCACTCCCCCAGCCATCAGTGCCCCCCCATGCCCCCGTAGCCATTGGTATTCCCCCACGGCCATTGGCATTACCTGCAGCTCACCCATGTTTACTGTGGGCCTTCCAGAGCCCTTCCCTGATCCTCCCGGCCCACCCACGGCTTCCCTGAGCTCATGACGGGCCTTCCAAAGCCCACCCACAGCCTACCTGAGCTTGCTGTGGACCAGATTGACAGAGGCCATGGGCTGAATGTAGCCCGCGGGTCCTGTGTCTAACATATATACTATATTGGATATCGCCAAGTACATTTGCTAAGAAATAAATTAAGGGATAGGCAAAAGCATACCACTCAAAGTAAACTTTTTGAGAAAGTTGGTGGCATTAACTATACCACTTTCCCAGGTTTGGGTGTTACTTCCTGGTTGCTACAGCGAGAACTCATATATTTAGATCTACTGGAGGCATAATTATAGTATACAAAACCAGAAGACATTGGCTTCTTTTGTGAGAACAGACTCAGGCAACCTATAGGAATGTTCTTTTCCCTCTTGGAATCCTTATGTTTCTCTCTTTACTTGCATTTTAAATCTGACCTCTGTCTTGGCTTCATTTTTCCATCTGCCGAGGTCTGCTTGTGGTTTCCAGAAGTCACTTCCTATCTCAGCTCAGCTGCAGAAAAGTAGAACTTTGAACAGATGACTTTCCCAAGGTTTCCACAGAGTGATCAGCATGGAGACACAAACCCACCTGAAAACAGGCAGTGACATCACATGCATCATTTCGTAATTGTATGCTTTGACTAATTCAAGTTTTGAGCTCATGACATCATTGTGTTTCTTTTATGGTGACCTGTGTAGGAGGTTTATGGTTTGCCTGTACATGGGTAACAGAAACTTAGGATGTCCCCCTCCTATTGTCTGAACTCTGAGAAGCATTTTTGTTATTCACATTGAATTTTGAAGATAAGTCATCAAAGAAGGATTCTGTATATTCTTTTTTCTTATTTTCCTGTAAATTTTGGAGAGTTTACCAAACATATTCTGAACACAGAAGATAGTTGTTTATTCTGCATTAGAAGATTAAATCTGATGTTTAATGTCAAATTTCATGTTTAATGATGTTTTAAAGATTATTAAATTTTAAATCGAAAGCTTAAATTTAACAAATAAACACTTAATTTTGCATTTTTGGATCACATATGGATCAAAACTCTGTCATTCCTTTGAGACTGGCAATAACAATACAAATTGTAAGCGAGTTGGGCAGCTACTGTATATATTTTAATAAATAAAAGAATAAATTATTAAAGGATAAAAAATGAAATCTTTATTATGATCGGTTAACAGATATTTGAAATAACATTTCCTTTAATTTTTTTAAAAGGGGATGCAGTGGCTCAGCGGATAAGATACTGAGCTTGTCGATTGGAAGGTCGGCAGTTCGAATCCCTAGCGCTGCGTAACAGAGTGAGCTCCCGTTACTTTCCCAAGCTTCTTCCAACCTAGCAGTTTGAAAGCATGTAAAAATGCAAGTAGAAAAATAGGGACCACTTCGGTGGGAAGGTAACAGTGCTCTGTGAGCCTTTGACATTCAGTCATGCCGGCCACATGATCACGGGGACGTCTTCGGACAGCGCTGACTCTTCGGCTTTGAAACGGAGATGAGCATCGCTCCTAGAGTCGATTATGACTAGCACACATGTGCGAGGGGGAACCTTTACCTTTATGCACTCCTTACTCTCTTTCCCTGGCCTCCTTTGTGCTTTC
The DNA here is from genome assembly GCA_032468095.1 of Pareas carinatus. Classification (NCBI taxonomy): domain Eukaryota; kingdom Metazoa; phylum Chordata; class Lepidosauria; order Squamata; family Pareidae; genus Pareas; species Pareas carinatus. The sequence goes on from JANHFO010001070.1 coordinate 443,010, forward strand.
TTTCTTTCTTTCTCCAGTCTTCTTGCACATGCACACATATGCGCTTGCTTCCCACACCCTCTTTCCTCAGCTTCCCTGAGGAAAGCAAAGTAAAGAATGAGAATGGCTTATTGACAAGTATAGTTGAAGATCTTAGTAGATTCCGGACCATGTTATAATCGCATAACCAAAGGTGATGCACTGAGTCTCCCAGGGCTTCCCCAACCCCACTGTGACATCCTGTACTCCATATTGTGGACTCTCTTCGCTTCCTGTTTAACAACCATGTGTCTTGGTGTTGTGATTACAACCAGGACAGCCTGGATTGCCATCACTAAGTGATGTAGTCATGTGACATCACACTTTACAACAGTGCTTGTTGTAACATTGTCATTGGTAAGCAATGTTGTAAAGTGAAAGGTTACATGACTACATCACTTAGCAATGACAATTCTGGTCCCAATAGATATCATAACTACCTTTACTTCCTTGAGGGTCCAGCATAACCAGCTCGAACCATTGACATGCATATGTGATTATAAGATGGTTTAGAATTGATTAAGATCTTCAACTATATCAGCCAGTTTCATTATCACCTGGAGAACCCAAGCTGATGCAGATCAGTATTTAAAATTTTGTTCTAAAATGGTAGGAACTCCTTGTGCTATTTTATTTTTCAGCTAAAGAGTTGAACATTAAACCTGGAATCAGAAATCAGTATCCCTGCCGTAAAGTTTGTGGACTTCCCTATATTTGCCCGGACCTTATAACCAGATTGTGCCAGTTTTGCATATCTATGTTATAGATGACCAGTCTAGAGAAAAGAAGGACTAGGGATGACATGATAGCAGTATTCCAGTATTTGAAAGGCTGCCACAAAGAAGAGGGGGTCAACTTATTTTCCAAAACCTCAGAGGACAGAACAAGAAACAATGGATGGAAACGCTCAAGGGGAGAAGCAACCTGAAATTAAGGAGATACTTCCTAACAGTGAGGACAATTAGCCACTGAAACAGCTTGTCTTAAGAAGCTGTAGGTGCTTCGTCACTGAAGGTTTTTATGAAGGTACTGGGAAGCCACCTATCTGAAATGGTATAGGGTTATAGACTCCAAGGTCCCTTCCAGTTGTATTCTGATTGATTCTGATTGATTGTTATGTCTTTGCCTTCTACCTCTGTGCAGAAAGACATTTCATGAAGGATTGCTGTTTTGCTGCAATGGGCAGATTGGGGATCTGTTTTGTTTTCAGTGTGACTGTTGTTTCTTTAAGATAATAACCATAATCGCTTAATGGCATAATTATAATCACCATAAATAGAAAACCTAGTGTGAAAGGCTTCTACAACAGAAGGCACACATAACTCAGAAATACAAAACTTTTTACCTGACCCACATGATTACACTAACATTTTATTCACACCTTGATTGTTTCTGAATAATACATTATGGTTTTGCAAACCCCCACAAACCAAAAATGTTTTTATACCTTGTCTCTATAATCAAAACAGGAAGAGAAGGGTTGAATCTGAACAGGGATAATGAAGGGATTTTGTAGAGATGGTTTGAAATAGATCTCATACTTGTAGTAATCCAATATTTATTTAAGAAGGAGGGAAATATATTTGATTTTCCTTTAATGCAAACATAACAAATCCATACATCCTGAATCCACACAAAATATTGTTTGTCAATATTTTCATTTTTCTAGATTATCTGGTATAGTTTTGCAATGAAATATTACATTTATAAGGTTGGAAAATATACAGATCCTCAGTTGTCTCAGATAGACTATTCCCATCCCAATCAACAGGAAAAATATTGATTTCCCCCCCTTCTAGTTTAATATGAGGAAGACCACAGTCTCCCCTTCCCCTTCAGCACTAGAGAAGAGTAGACAGGAGCTTCTTACAGAGGAAAGATGTTAAAATAAAGTGCTCTATATTAAATGAAAATTCATGCAAAACATAGTGTGAGAAAATAAATTCTAAGATGCATATTGACTGGGAGAAATGTTAACAAAAATGTGTAGGAATTTTCAGAATTAAAAAAAGAGAGAGAAAATAGAAACTGACATATCAACAGAATGAAGCAAACATAAATGGAAAAAATAGAAAGAGTCAAACTTGACAGTTTTCTCTGTCTCTATACCTCAAATGGATTTTCTGGTTTTGAAAGAAGGCTAAATCTTACTAAGATTTTATTCATGTACAAAAAAGGCAAGGTAAGAATGGAGGATCTGACCTTCCTGTGAATTCTAAAAGTAAGGAAGATTAAATCCTGTTAGTACTTCATGGGGAAAGGAAGCTGTATGCTAGAGTACAAATCCCGCCCCCCAAATAATTTAGAGGAAGCCAGTTGCAAATTATTTCTATAGTTTTGCCGAGAAAACTATAGAAGTTGTCCATTCAGTCACTAATGCCTTGTTCAACTCCACATTGAAGTGCTATAATGTACTCTTCATAGGGCTGCCCTTGAGGAACATTTGGTAGCTTCAGCAGGTACAGAATGCAGTATCAAAGACAGTTATGTGCATTCCAAGAGTAAGCCATGCTAAACCTCTGCACTGCAAGCTACATTGACTGCCAGTTTGCTTCAAAATCAGAATCAGAATTTATTTTGCCAAGTGTGTCTGGACACACAAAAAAATTGTCTCCAGTATATATGCTCTATACCTACCTACATACAATAAACAAACTGTGATTACAATAAAAGATGCATTCATAATCATAAAGTACATTCATCTTGTCATGTACATATAAGCTGCAATTGACAAACCACAATCTTAATCATGAATACATTCACAATCATAAGTACATTCATCATGTCATCATGTTATAAAATACAATCATCATGTCACAAAAACACCTTCCTAATTAACAGGGTAATTTATGTAAGTTAGTTATTTAGCAGCTTGGCGACATGAGGGAAGAAAATATCCTTGAGTTCAGTTGTTTTGGTTTGCAATGCCTTGTAGTGACATCAGGAGGGAAAAAGTTGAAACAGATAATGTCCAAAGTGTGAGGGGTCTATAATTTTTGGCTCGTTCAGTGTACAGATCTCAATGGAGGGGAGTTTTGGAGCAGTTCTAATTCAAGGTTTTGGTTTAAGGTTTTAAAGTCCTTCATGGCATGGCGCTGGTTTACCTGAAGGACTGCCTTTCCCTGGTTACATCAGCCTACCCCTTCAGATCTGGCCAAATAGGCATGTTGTGTGCACCATTGATTAGGGATCTTCATTTGGTAGGTACTAGCAAACACGTCTTCTTTGCCATGGAGTCCACCTTATGGAATATTCCCCTCCCCCTAATTAGATCAGGTCTATCCCTTTTGATATTCTAAAAAGCCCTTAAGACCTGGCCAAGTTTTCAGGTCTGAGGTTCCTAGTCATATGTTTGTTATCACTCCAAGGAGTTAGGGTTAGGGTTAGGGTTAGCATCACCTTTAGGGTGCTACCTACCAGCTGACTGCAAAGAATATAAATCCTCCCATTCCCCATCAGTCAGTTACAACTGAAGAAACTTCTTGGATGAAAATCAAAAAGTTTGCAAAAAAAAAACCAAGAAAGTCTAACTGCTTTTTAGAAAAAAAAAACACCTTTATGACACCCATAACTTGAATGATTGAGAATCTCCATAGACATCAAGCAACCAATGACTTGCTTAGATGACTTCACAGATGAGATGACTATTTTTCTCCTCCATTGCCTGGAGTTTGTATTTCTAGCTCTTATGATATTTCTTAATATGGATTTTTGCTTTTATTTGTTGATTTTATCTGAAAGATGTTTGCAACTCAGAGTCACCTCTGGTGAGATGGGCAGCTATATAAATTTGATTAATAAATAAATAAATTCGACCATCCAGAGTCAAGTTCAATTTGAGGATGTCTTTATTAATAGTCATTCATTTTCTTTCATTGTTCTGACAGTGTCCTAAAGAATCTAAGCTACTGTTTATGTCAGCCAGTAAAGAAAAATGATAGAAATAAGATAGAAAATGTCAAATAATAATTCTTCCAGATGGGAAGGAAAAAAAGAGTTGATTGATCTTCAATTATTTCCAGTCCAATTCACAAGACTGCTAGAAAATTGTGTGTAGAACTTCAGAAACAATACAACAATATATAGGAGTTGCAATGGCAAAATTCTCTTCCAAAATTTCAACTATAAAACAGTTTGGACAAAAGTCTAAAAGAGGAATTTTCCAGAATAACATTGACTATGAAAATAGGAGTTAATATTCAAAGTCCTGGAAGAGGTAACAGTGGAAAGAAAGCACAATTTGGATACTTCTGACAACAAAATTTTAAGTTTAAGTTTCAAGTTTGTTTATCTTACCTGCATTGATGTAGCTTCTTGATGAAAGACAGAGAATGCTGTTAAATGTTGGCCATGTCATTTTACTTGGGGAAAACATGTCCACGGAGCTTGTGTCTACTTCTAAATTTTCTACTTTTTATCTGGATGGAAAATATGAAGAATAAAAACATGTTCTACTTTGGTTTTTTTATTTATAGCAAAGTAAATATTTCAACATAAGCCAGCCTTCTGAGTATACAGTTCACCAATCTCAACAGCATCAAATATGTTATTAACCTTTTCTAATACATTTTGATTCCTACTCCTTCATTCTTCTTTTGAGCCATATATAAAGTAAGCTCCAAATTTGAAAATAATCTGAATCTTCTTTTTCTTTCATTCTCATAATCAGTAACATGGTCTATTTTGGAAGTTCTTATGAAACAGTCCCAAATGTGTTTTTTCAAAAGGCAACTGGACTATTTTTTCCCTTGAAGGTGTTTCTCTTCTCATCCAAGAAGCTTCTTTGAATCTGAAGAGAACTGAAGAAGCTTCTTGGATGAGAAGTCAAGCGTTTTCAAGGAAAGACAAACAAAGAGAGTCCAGTTGCTTTTTGAAAAAGCACCTCTGGGACAACCATGACCTGGATGATTGAGAATCTCTATAGACATTGTGAATCAGTCTTGTTCATGACAACTGAAATAAAATCTTCAAAAAACTATCATTTTTCTGAGAACCAGAACTGAGGCGACTAAAGAAAAAATTAAGTTGAGTTCATTTAGAAGTGTGAGTGTGGGAAATAACACAATGGAATGTTCAGAGGCAAAGACATAGGTTTAGGGTAGGTTGAAATGTTCTTACCTTCAGATTACGTACTCATTTGTTAACTATGCTTACAACAGCATTTTCTGTATCGACTGAGTAGCTCTGAAAAGAATTTTCGTCAATAAAATCAATGCATACTTATAGCATAATCTCAAACATGCTTTTCCTTTTCAGAATAGGGAGATAAAGGAGTAAAAAAATAGCAAGCCAAAGAAATGAATGAATGTGATAAGGGAAAAAGTATAGATCAATCAAGTGTTCATCAAACCATTCAAAATGGTAACTTTCTGGCCTTTGAACCACATCTTAGTTACAAGCACATCAACACTCCAGTTGTCTCCTGTTTTTTGTAGTTTATCTGTTTTGGAAGATATCATTAATTTATTTATTTTATTTGTTAATCTAATTTGTATGCGGCCCCTCTCCAAGGACTCAGGGCGGCTCACAACATATTAACATTACAAATATTCAAAAATATTTTAAAAACTTTAAAACACACACTCATACACCATTCATGGCTGGATCTCACCAGATCACCAGGCAAGATCAACGGCCCCAAGCCTGACGTAAAAGCCAGATTTTCAAGGGCTTTTGGAAGGCCATTAGGGTGGGGATGGTCCGGATCTCTGGAGGTAATTGGTTCCAGAGAGCTGGGGCAGCCACAGAGAAGGACCTATCCCGCGGGCCCGCCAGCCGACATTGTTTAGCTGACAGGACCTGGAGGAGATCAGCTCTGCGGGATTTTTATTAGCTTAATCAGCATTGATTGATTCAGTTGATATTCATTTTTTTATCCAGGCCCTGCATGCTTTTTGATGTGCCTTCTGACAGATATATACATATCTCCATACAGAAAAATACATTTGGTTGTGTTGCAGACACACATTTATTGCAGAACACTCAAACTTAGTTCTAACCAGAGATGGCAATTTTAGCAAACAAAACAGGAAAATTGTGCATTGCACAGTATAGTTTTATACATTTTGACTTTATGATATCACATTTCAGAAGTTTGTAGATGCCATTACAATACATCACTATTAGGTGTATAGTGATTGGTGGATGAACATGAAATAAATCCGGGTTTATTTCGATCAGAGTGTGCTTGATAGCTCTGGGAGCCTGTTATCTGATACAAACATTGAAATAGGAAAGACATATTCCTTGCAGCTGGAATCTTTCTGTTTGCCTCAGGTTTTCCAATAGAGTAGAGATCTCGGATGTTGAAGCACTCTATTAAAATGAAATCAAAATGGTGCTGTGAGGAACCCCTCTGTCCTTAAGGCCTTTCAATCTGGAACAACAAATCACTATTTATTTATTGGTAAACAAGGGAAAAGATTCCTTTGTACCTCTTGTCATGCTCAGCGTATACAGTACATGCTATAGTATTTTCATTGCTTACTCTACAGTGCGCCCTATTTGCTTTTCATTTCTGCTTCTAGTAGTTATTAAGAATTAAAATCTGACTCTTAAACATTGACTTCAGATTATAAATACTGGGCAGGGGGAGGAAAAAACCTATCTTTATGAAATATCCTTAGGAGAATTTTATCAAATGAAAATAAGGTATCACAATGGATTTGAATGCCCTCTGATATCATAACATTCACAGTAATCTGATATTTTAATTTTTTTTAAGGAAATGAAAGAAAATCTAAAGCCCAGACAATAATAAAATGTGATGTGCAGAAATCAATTTTCAAAAGACCTGTGCCTTTGAAAACCATGCCTTGGTGTGGACTATGAACCATGCCAATATCCCTAAAAAAATGTCTGTTCTATTACATGTAAAAATTTCCAGTAGCAAATATAAGCAGATTGCAAATATAGCTAATCCTCAGCTTGCAACCAAATTGAACCCAAAAATTGTGTTGCTAAGCAAGGCAGTTAACTCCTCCCCCAAATAGTTGTTAAGCGAGTCACTTAGGTAAGTCATGCAGTCATTATGTGAACGTGGCTTCCCCCATTGACTTTGCTTGTTGGAAGCCAGCTGGGAAGGTTACAAATGGTGGTCACAATACAGCCGGTGTAATACAACTGTCATAAATACATGCCAGTTGCCAAGTGCCCAAATTTTGATCATGTGATTATTGGGATGCTGCAGCGGTCATAAGTTTGAAAGGTCACAAGTCACTTTTTTTCCAGTCCCGTTATAATTTCAAATACGTAGTTACGAAATGAATGGTTGCAAGTTGAGAACTATCTGTATTATTTTTTAATATAATTTTTTGGAAGGAATAATTGATTCTTTGTTTCTATTTAATACCCAGTTATGTATCAGAAAAGTTAGACTGACCAAAAACTTTAATTAAATGGTAGAGTAGGACTGGGCTGATAATTGCATTTGCTTTGTTAATATTGTCAAAATTAGTAGGCCCAATGTGATGAAGGTGGCAGGACTTTTACTTGATGAGAAGAGGGGCAAGACAATGTAGCAAGACTGGAATTAATATTTGCATAGAGTGGGAAAAGTCTATACAAGTAGTCCTCAGCCTACGACCACAAGTGAACCCAAAATTTCTACTGCTAAGTGGGACACTTATTGAGTCTTGCCCCATTTTACGACCTTTCTTGCCACAGTTGTTAAGTGAATTGTTGCCATTGTTAAGTTAGTATATGGCTTCCCTCCTGACTTTGCTTGTCAGAAGGTCCCAAAAGCGGATTGTATGACCCTGGGACACTGCAACCGTCATAACTATGAGCCAGTTCCCAGCTGCCTGAATTTTGATCACATAACTATGAGGATGCTGCAACGGTTGTAAATGTGAAAAGCTGTCATAAGTCACTTTTTTCACTGCTGTTGTAACTTTGAATGGTCACTAAATGAACTGTTGTAAGTTGTGGACAGCCTGTAACGATAATATGAGTGGTTTATGTGTGTTACATAATAAACACATGATTAAATCTTAATGATTCTGATTAGGGCTAATCCATATAGTGAATTGTGGAATGTATCTCTGGTTGCAGCACTTCACTTTTATTCAATGGAGTTAAGTGACATCTCTATGATAAAATAAAGCGGTATACCTAGAGATAACCTGTGGGTTCTGTTTGGCAGGGTGACGTATTCATGTTGTGTTCTTGATGACCCAGCAGGTGGCAGCACAAGCCACTCTTGGCTGATGCTGAGAAGGAAAGAAGGGGATCCATGCAATCAAACTAGACTCAAGGAGGTCCTTCACTTTTTTTTAATGTAGGATTTTTCAAAAGTACACAACTTCTCTTAAGAAAGGGGAAGGGGGAAATGCTGCTCAATGAGCAAAATATTCTTTGGATGACAGAAGTCCAGAATCAAATTAACTTCACTCTGGTCATCTTTAGTTCTGATATTTGTTGCTTGGTTTTGTTTGCTGTTTTGCTCTGTGTTCCCGAGATCGGAGAGTGTATGGACGTAGCATTTGGAATATTTCCCTCTCTGGGCTAATTTGGTTCTCCAGATGAAAGGGCTGTTCTGTGTTTAACTCCAGAAGCCTCTTTGACAATAAAAGGAGCCTGCAGTATCAGCCACAGAATATTGCTGATAACGCTTATTGTGATTTATATTTTGTTTTTCTTTAAAGCAGTCTCTCTATTATGATCTTGAATTGCTTTAGATAACCAATAGAATACCATGTTCTAAAATCTCTTTGTGGGTTGAGATGTACTATAAAAATAAACAAAAATAAAAATATTAAAATTGATGAAACCCAATGAAAGAGATACATCTTTGCAAATTTTGTAAAATGTTTTTGTAAAACTTCGGAGGGAATATATTTCACAGTCTGGAGATGAGACTTTTCCCCCAGCATCAGCTACGTGAGTCTCTGAGTCCAGAGCAACTGTACATGTTTATTTTTCAAATCTGGGTGAATATGGGGTGTGTAACAGGAGAAGCATTTTCTTACTATTTTATTTTGGTTTGTCTCTCAGTCAGCCAGATATTCAGAGACTGGATTTGGCATTTTTATCGATTTATTGATGGATAAAAAATCTGAGATAGGCAGATATTGATGTTTGAGAATGTAAAAAATATCTCTGCAGGATGTAAGCTGTTCCCAAGTAGAGTTGCCTTTTGCAATTGACGAATGGTGAATTTGTCAGTGCCAATGGTATTCAAGTGGTGCTCTGGTTGTTTTGGGATTGCACCCAGGGTGCCTTTTATTATTTGTACTACCTTTACTTTCTTGTGCCATAGGCATTTTACTCTCTTTGTAGGTCTTTTTAGTTGTTACCTTCTCCAAGTCTTTCTATTCTGTTCTTCTCCTGTCTGTTGGTACTACCACATCTACTAGCCAGACATTTTCAGTACCTATATTATTAATGTCATTATGACTAGTTATTCAGAGCTTTTTTTCGGTATAAGAATTTTTATTTTTATTTTTCAAACAAAAATACAAATACAAAAAGTAGAATAAAAACAAAAACAATCTGCTTCAATAAAACAGTCAAAAACAGTCACCTAGAAGTACATTCTAAACTATATCTATCATAGAAGATAAGGAAGAAGAGAATAGAAGTAGAGAATTGAAGGATGAAGAGAAAGTAGAAAGAAAGAGAAGAAGGATAAGAAAGAAAGCAGAGGGCATAAAGAAGATTAGAAGGTAGATAGAAGACGGTAAAGAGAGAAGGATAGATAGCTGGCCAAAGAGATAATAGAAATAAGACAAATAGGAAAGAAGACCATCAGAAAATTTTGAATTAGCAAGGGAATAAGTGCAGTAGGAAGGTAAAGTAAGTTAGAATAGAGATGGTTGAAGGAAGGAAACAAAAGAGACAAAGGAAGAACATAAGAAAATAAACGGGAGGAAATAAGGGAAAAGAAAGTGATAAAGGAGGATAAGGGAAGGCAAGGGAAGGGAAGGAAGAGAATACCAAACACCCACTTGATAGAAGTAAATAAATCACTTCCTAAACCAAGAGAAGTCACAGAAACCAAGAAGTAACGTCTAAAGAACTGTGGTCCTGTAAAGTTATAAATCATATGGATATGTAAAACACAAAGAATGATGTAAACCGTCAATGAGTTAAATAAATAGGTCGATGATTGAAAAACTTGAAACCACAGTTAAAACCAAAGGGAAAATAGAAATACATAAGAAAATGGTACAGAAAATGAATAAGGAATTATATATAAGAGCTACGGGATAACTGATGATTGGGAGAATTGAAATCAGTTACCTAACGAAGAAATAAAAAAAGTACACACACACATGTAATGTATATTAGTTGTATATAGTTGTATATAGATTGTTTAAGGTTTGTATAATTTGTATGTTATGAGTGTTAAATTCAATAAAAATATTTTTAAAATAAAAAATAAACTATATCATCAATACCTATCACATTTACTAATACAATTTCACACCTACTCTTGTCTAACCATTTATAAAAATAATTCCATGTCTTGAAGTGTACTGTATCTTCTTTATCTTTCAGCAGTGTCAATCTGTCCATTTCTGCACATTCCAGAATTTTTCTAATTATTTCTTCATCCTGTATTGTTTCTTCATTCTTCCAGTTTTGTTCAAAAACAATCCTAGCTGCTGTAAGTACATGCACAATCAGATATAAATAATGCTTATTAAAAAAAATTGGTACAATACCTAACAAAACATTTCAGGTTTGAAATTTATTTGTATTTTCATCATTTCTTGCAAACACTTATGTATTCTTTTCCAATAATTTTGGGCATTGGTACACATCCACCACATATGACAGTATGTACCTTGATCGTTCTTGCACTTCCAGCATCTGTCAGACACTTCTTTGTACCTTTTAGATAATTTTAATGGTGTCATATGCCATCTATAAAACATCTTATACAGATTTTCTTTATATGAAACTGCTTTTGTCATCCTTAAATTCTTTTCTCATAAGGCTATAACATCTATCAATATCAATCAGATAGCCAAAGTTTTTCGCCCAAATTATCATAGTCTCTTTTACTTGTTAATCTTCCATCCTCTGATTTAACAAAAAATTACACATTTTCTTTATTAACGTTTCATCACTAGACAGTAACAACTCATCAAATTCTGTCATACCAATTTCAAATACATCTGGTTTTGCATTTATATCATATCCATTTTTTAATTGCATATATGACCACTATGTAAGATTCATACCCTGGTTTTCCCATTATAGTCAAGATTTCAGTTTTCCTTCCAAATCTAGAATATCTTTATTTGTCCAGATTTTTTCCATATCCACCAAGCTTGGTTGCACAAAAACTTCCATTGTAGGGACCCATTCTGGAATTTTCATATAAATTTTCTTTTTGACTTTCTCCCATACCTTATATAGAACATTTCTTATATAATGATTTTGAAAGTATTTATGGGACTTTTACCATACCACAAAAATGCGTGCTACCCTAGTTGTAAATCAAAACCTTCTAGGTATAACAGTCTCTTATTTATTAATAAAATCCATTCCTTAACCCATATTAATGCAGATGCTTGGTAATGCAAATTCCACTTCTATTTTTGTTGTCTTGTAATAACTTCAGTTTTATTCTTCCTTTTTTCCCCTTGCCATATATATTTTGTAACTATCATTTTTAATTCTTCAAAAAAACTTTTCCCTGAGTTTATTGATATTGTTTGAAATAAAATAGTATTTTCAGTAGAATGTTCATTTTCACTCTTGCAATTCTTCCTAACGATATCTGTAAAATTTTTCATCATTCCAACTCGCTCTTAATCTGATTCAAGTCTATCATAGTTATTTTCTTTTAAAGTAGAATATCTAGCTGTTATATATATTCCTAAGTATTTTACTTTTTTTACCAGTTGCAGGTCCATACTTTCTACTATTTTTTTCTTTTGTTTTTCTGTCATATTCTTAACTATAACTCTCTTGCAACTATTCAGAGTTATAATGGTGCTGAATGAGATGAACTTTTGATGGATCCAGATATGTCAGTCTTCTGAGGTAGACAACACGACTACATGAGCCAACTATACTTTATCGTAAGGCTACATTTAAAGAATCTTGCAAATCTAATAGTACAAATCTCCTACTGTCTGTTTTACAGCCTAAAAGGTTGGGGAGGTTCCTTTCTGAAATCATAATTTTTAAAATCAATTACTTATCAAGGTCATATATTTCTGAGTTTGGAGCATAGTAATTTACAGTATATTGTTCACAGTGGCTTATAAATCACAACATGCCAAGCTATATCTATATACAACATGCCAAGCTATATCTATATGTATCTATCTATCTCTATAGGTAGGTAAAACAATCATAAACAAACCACAAAGTCTGTTAAAAAAAGATACTACAGCACCATTTTTATAATGCTTTATTTTTACAAATTCTGTTGGTTGACTATGTAATCCATCATTCTTACTAAACCTTGAAGTGGGTGACCCATTTTCTCTTTGAGGAAATCCTGATAAGCATTCAGGTCTTCTATGAAAAGTTTTTTACATCCCACAAAAAATAATTTAAAATATTGCTCTCCTCTGAATAGGAGATAATATATATATAAAAATTTCTCTCAAAGAGATCCAAGAATAAGCCTTTGATATTTGAAGTATGTATTCAGTTGCTAATCAACTTTTTGCAGTTTTTATTAGTGAGACACAAATGTACAAGATAGCCAAGAAAAGTAAGATTCCCAGTCAGATGAACTGCTCATTTTTCATTGCTTTAAATAAATGAGTTGTGTCAATGAAACTGGCTGGAGTAGAAATATAATGAATTTAGTAAAGTGACAGTCATAGCTAGGAGCAAAATAACAACCAAGGAAGATGGTTTTTACATTTACATTTCACCTTCAAACATGGAGATGACTTTTGACCAATTACTTTGTCTCATCCTAATCTTATAAAATTGTTGCAGTGAGGAAAAATAGGGCATGCTTTGTGGACTATCTTGAGCTCCTAAAAGAAAAGTGAGACATATTTAAAACATGAAATAGTAACCTAATTTTTGTTATAATATTTAATATATTTCATATATTATCATAAGCTGGATTCTTTGATAATCCTTATTGATGAGCTGAACAAGAGGGATCTTTTATTGATTTTTAGAGGAGGATTAATGTTTTATTTTAATAAATATAATAAATGTACATATTTATTCCCTGTCCAATAAATCTGTTCACGGTAAACTAGATGTTAACCTCTATATGTGTGGCTAAATTCTCTGCTTTGTAATCGTTCCCACATTTACGAATTGCCATCATTGTTTTCTACAGGTTTTTTTTTAATTTTTGCATTGGTTAAATATTTTTCTTTATTATTGATGCATATCCTCTTCTTCTCCTTCAACTCCAATATAAATTGCTCTCTTCTCCTTAAAGGCTGGGATTCTTGCTCCAGTCAAGATGCCAAGCCTTCCAAACCCAGCTGTGCTCTCACTGTTGCACAAGCCTGCTTGCCCCAGGCAACACATAGTTTTATCGTCACATTCTCACAATAAACCTTGAGAGATTGAAGAGATTCCTTCAGCCTGCTTTATATTTCCCATGGATTTCATTAGTGGTTTTGTTGGCATCCTTGCCTTGTTTACCTGCTCAAATCGTTACGCATGAGATGGGTATAGAAAGCCAAGGAAAAGCAACACAATTTTTTTTCAGTTTGTTTTTTTTAATCTATCAGATTTTGGATCTTTCCCTTTTGCTTCAGGTTTCCTGTTATTTTCCTAATGAACAGAAGAGGAAAAAAAACCTCTTTTTTTCAAGTACTCTGGGAAGAAGGATTTTTATGGTACCATGTAGATAAATAGATAGCTTATTTTGTCTTAGAGTAGAAGGGTAGGGTGAAAAACAGTGAAAGCACTGGGTTTATATTCTGGGAATGAGGTTCTTGGTGTCATTGCCAGGAGAATAAGTATAAAACCAGAAGGATCTGCTACATTTTCCTTTGCTTACCGGTCAGAGAATTTTACCGACCACCACTGCCAGCAAACATTTTGTCCTTGAATACTTTATTAACAGTCAGCTAGCAAACTCTGTGTCTAATATGTATCTTTTCACAACTTTTTTTCGAGGTCGGATAATTTATAAACATGCATCTGTTCATACATATAAATGCACACATATTCCGAGGCAAGTAAGCCATGAAAAATAATTTAAAATGATGCTGGGCTGCTGTTATATATTTTTTAAAGTCTTTAGATATTTGCAGAAACAAATC
>JANHFO010001070.1:462628-477612 GCA_032468095.1 Pareas carinatus
TTTTCCAGCCACTTTAAATATTTCTTTTGAAATTACTTTTAAACTTTTGTAATTTTTGTATATTCTATGTTTTATTGGCTGTACACCGCCCTGGGTCCCTTTGGGGAGAAAGGCAGTCTATAAATGTGATTAAATAAATAAATAAACAAATAAACTGAGATTTTGTAAGGTTATAGAAATGACACTAAAATGAGTAAAATATTTATAAAAATAAAACGTGCCCCAAATTGGGAGGTGGTGTCATAGTGAATAGTGAACAGAGAAGTAACTTGAAACACCAGTGAATTAAAGTGTGTGCCATACTAAAGTGTTAAATACATGTGAGATACATAATGTAAATGTAATGCAGTACTATATATGATCGTTTATTAACTTGCTCTTTCTGTCTTGTTATTGTCTTGTTATATGTTATTTTTGTGAAAATTCCATAAAAAGATATAATAAAAAAAGACTTAACTCAAGATTTAAATCATAGCTTTGTTCAAGCCTTGGTGAACCCCCTGTGACTACCTCATCCTTCCCCCCTCCCCGAGGTCCGCGGACCACAGGTTGAGAACCAATTTGTTTATTTCATCTTTGATGTTCTCTACATGAACCTTATATTTTGAATGCTAGACAGTTCTGGTTAGATCTAGTAGAAAAGCGTTAAAGCTAGGAGTAAGAACAGACCAAGAACAGAGTATATTTCCAAGAAATAAATAGTAGAAGTCTGACTATTGAGATTTGTTTCTGCAATTTAACATTTGAGATATAAAATATTGTTCATTTTGTTTTTTAAAAAGTAACAAGCGATAAACAGACTATACTTGATTGCTACAAATTTCCACTTTAGGGAGCAGATCAGTGGGAAGAAATAGGAATTCTTTCAAAATTCATTGAAATTACTACAGTTCCAGATAAGGATACCACCACCGTGAATTAGAATTTTATGAGGCCAGGAAAAAGCTTCTTTCACTTGTAACTTCACTTGTACTCGGTCATGTTTTTTTAGTTGTTTGCCTTTCATTTCCTTTTCAAGAAAATATTATTATTCCTTCCATTGTCTCTTGTGAGATTCACTAATTTCATAGGAGATAAACAAAACTTCATATAATTTTTTAAAATTTAAATTTAAAAACTATTAACATTAGATATTAAAATATATTCATATTTGTAGAAAAAGAGTTTCAAAGTTGCCTTGAACAGCACGAACAACTAAATCAGGGTTCCCCAAAGTGCAACATCAACTCCCAAGGTTAATGGAACTAGAGGTACTTCTGGACTTATCACAGTTCATTTGGTGATGGTGCAAAGTTACAATGCCACTGAAAAAAGTGACATGATTGTGTTTCATGACTAGTGCAGCACTCCATGGTCATGTGATCAAAATTCAGATGCTTGGCAAATGACTCATATTTTTGACCATTGCGGTGTCCAGCATCATGTGATCACATTTTGTAACCTTCTGACAAGCAAGGTCAATGGGGAAGCCAGATGCACTTAGCTACCATGTTACTAACTTAACAATTGCGGTGATTCACTTAACGACTGTGGCAAGAAAGGTCATAAAATGGGTGGGGCAGAACTCAACAACTGTCTCACTTAGCAAGAGAAATTTGGGGCTTAATTGTGTTCATAAGTTGAGGACTGTCGCCTGTATCCCAAAGACCTGAAATAGGCATATGTTGCTGTTTGATGATGTTAAAGACGCTGGGTTAGGAATATTTGGTGTGAAGGTTGCATTTGTAGCAAAAATATATAAAGGAGAAAAAATCCAAATCAGCATTTATTTTTTAAACAACATAAGAGATACATTTGGAACATTCGGAGAAACCTTCTCAAGAGCATGGAGCTATGCTAAGTTATATTTTACCAACATAATAAGAGTGTAAGGATTTAAAAGAATTCTTTGGAAAGTGTTGAGAGAATGAATGATGCATCTTCCTTTGAATCTTTAAAGCAGCCGTGTCCTTTAAAGACTCTGATAACTGCTTCAGAATGTGCATACACACAGTCACTTTTTGTTTTGAACATTTTTCCAAGTGCTTTGCGCAGCTTTAATGAACATTATAAAGTTCAAGCATATAATTTCCATCCTAATTGAAAAGCAAATAATAGTGGAGATAAGTATGATATAATAATAAGACTCTCAAAGCCTTTCTAATCAAACCAATCAATTAATCTGTATTGCAAACATAGACCAGCAAAGTATTTGTAAAATGTTATAAATTAGGACAGATGGGCCTTGATGAATACTGCCAAAGGTTAATGCTGCATCTTGAGGACTATATTTATTATTATTCATTAGTCAGAGTGATTTATCTTGAATACATGAAGAACTGTTAGTGACAGGCTACCCTCCTTTGGGAATTCATAATTCTCCAGACACTTTTTCAACATGTTGTTTGACTTAATAGACAAGACTTGACAGACAAGAATGAAGCTTTAAACTGAACAAGTTGATTGCTCGTTGCAGTGAATGAGATCAGAACTGTTCAGTGGGTCTATAGTCTTTAAGAGTTTGTGTTTTTCCCCCTCCCTTTCAAATTAACAGATATTGTTCAGTCTCTTAATGGCATTGAGAATCAGCTGTAACCTAGGAGTTCTGGTTTGCTAATCTTAGCCCTTAAAGTTAATATGCCAATATCCTTCGTAGCGGTAAAAAAGATTCAGTCAAAAAGATTAATGTAATTGGTTCCTTTGTTTTAATTGGCCAGCTTTCTTGTGCAACTAAAGCTGTCCCTGTGCAAAAATGGAAGCATCATCTGTTTTGTTAAAAGCATTCTGCCTTTTCTAGAGGCTTCCTCTGCTTTACAGAGAAAGAACAGGATAATCTAGAATTACGGTGCATCAACAGCAAATTGTTCTTTCCTTCACTGCAATCACATATAAGAGAAAGAAAGTATCTTGTCAACTCCATTTGCTTTAATTTGCACATGTCTCCCCCTTCCATCCACCACAGGTGAAACTGGTGAACATTCGAAATGATGACATAACAGATGGGAATCCTAAATTGACGTTGGGATTAATATGGACCATAATTTTGCACTTTCAGGTAAGGTGTCCTGCCGTTGCTGCAGCCTTCAATTTATGTCTCTTTCTGAGGAACCATGACTATGTTTTTGAAATGTGAATACCCTGGGATTCTAATAGGCATTCAAGCCAATGGTTGCCTCTACTGCCATCTTTTGAAAGCTAATACTGCTTTTGTGTCTTTTCCTTTGCAAAATCGGTCTGATTATTTATTTTGAAACCCAGGAAAGAAGCCAGATAGGCACTCAACGGAACATAATGAGTAATTCATTAATTATAACTTAATTATAATTAACACAATTCCCACAGCTTCAAACAATAAATGAACATTATGTCAGAATAACAGAGGTGGAAGAGATCTTGGAGATCTTGCGGTCCAACTCCCTGCTCAAGTAGAAGATAGCTATACCACTGGACAAATGATGGTTATCACTGTCTGGAAATTTCTCCTAAATTCCAGGTTGAATGTCTTCTTGATAATTTTCCATCCATTGCTTCTTGTTCTGCCCTCAGGTGCTTTGGAGAATAGGTTGACCACCTCTTGTCTGTGAAGGCCCTTCAGATATTGAAAGACCAATATCGTGTCACCCTTTCTCTTCATTAGAAGAGATTTTACTCATCATTTCCTGTTATAAATGTTGATTGTGTGTAGATCACACTAGGTGGCAGTAGAATTGCTGTGCTAAATGAATTTACAGAAGTAGGTAAATACATTTTCTGATCTGAGATGCATGAATTTGTTTTCAGTTTTGGTGTGTGAAAGCTGCAGTTTGAAATTTTAGATCCCATTTCCCAGAACAAGAGCAATTTATTAGGAACCATGGTATAGCCCTTTAAAATTTTTGTCAGCCATTTAAAAATATACAGAATATTTAATTCATGCTCTTTGCATTTTTTTGAGATTCATGCATATCTAAAGCAGTGGCTAAATGCATAGTATTTGGACTTAAAAGTTGCTCGTGATGAGAAACAGGAATTGCTAGCTTTTTAAAAAGTGTTAAATATAAAATGCATTACTGATATAGCAGTACCTTTGAAAGGTACCTTTCATGCCTGTCAAATTCTTATCAAACCTGCAATCACATATTTTAGTACCAAATTGTATAGCATTAGGAGTTGCTTGGTAGGCATGATGGTTGGTATGTTCCAATCTTTGCAGAGCAAAGTTTTTATGACTCATTTTTCTGATGTTGTATTCAAGTGCGTGTTTTTGCTTTGCTTCTTTTTAAATGTGCACATTTCATGTCCTAAAAGATCATACATCCCTACTTCATTATTATGTTCTCCATTTTTCTGCTTCTGTGCATTTTATAAACTCTTGTCCTATCCTAGCCATTCTATTCTATTCTAAAAATTGTAGTATCTTTAAATTGTGTATCAGTTTTCTCATAAAAGCTTTCAGCATTTTCTTTCCTGCAACTGCCATATTTTATTTTTTTAAAAAAAAGATATTTCTGAAAAGGAAGAACAGAACAGAACAGAACAGAATGATTGGTTCATCATCTAGATCCATAATTTAAAGATTAGTCTCTTCTTTTTTAGTTCCTTCTAATTATTCAACTTTCATAATGAGTATATGAAAGGCAATTGTTTACAAAAGCAAATATTTGCTTACAAGTTTAGAATCAATAATAAAGCCAAGTTATTATTTCAATAATAGCAGAATATAAAGTACTTTATGATGTTATTCAGCTAAAATTGGGAATTAGCCTGGCATTGGAGAAAAAGGTCTTCTTCACTGTCTTTTGGAAGGCCAACTTCAGTGTTAAAATTTTGTTAGACTGCAGTTTGAAAGAAACAGCTTATGCATAACCTTTAACCTTTCTCTTTATATGGTCTCTTGCCATATATTCTCTCAGTGTTTGCTTTATTACGGTAGTCCTCAATTTACAAATGCGACGGAGCCTGCCCATTATTGCTGCAAGCCGTGACAGTCACTATGTGAGGTGCCCAAGAGATTACCTTGCTTAACAACCCCAATCCCTTTTCTCCCTGTTGCAGTAGTTAATCAGAACATGGGTCGCCTTGGGATGGGGGGGGCCCTGGGAGATTTAGCAGTGCACTTAGTCCAGGTCTGCATTGCAGCACCTCCCCAGCTGACATGCAGACTGCCCTGGGGCTCTGCTTTTCTTTCCATTGTTTTCCTAGAGGCCTGAGGCCTACTTTCCCAATCCACTGTGTCCCTGCAAGTCTTGGGTGTGCTGCTTTTCATGCTGCTGAGTCTCCCCTTTCCCCATCACAAATTGGTCACCTTTTTGGTAGATATTCTGTCTGACTCCCTCACACTGCCTTCCTACACAGCGAAGGCCACAGGATACCCCTTCCAGAACAGCACCATGTAGCATCCACTGTATAGGGAAGCTCTGGAGATGACATTCAAGAAGCAGATCTGGCCTTCTGCCTCCCTCGAGGCCACATGGTGCCTCTGTGGGCACAATTTTGAATGGTTTCTGCTTCTGCGATGGCCTGTGTGGCTTCCACTATATAGGGAGACTGAGGCATGTAGCAGTTGGAGCTCCAGAAAGGTGTTCAGGAAGGAGAGCCAGCTGACTTCTCCCTTGACCTCCCTATATAGTGGAGGTTGCATGGTGCTGGGTTGCATGCAGGCCCCCTTTTTGAGAGGCCAGAATTGGGTAGGAAGGCCATGCAGTGGAGCAACTGCTTCCTCAAAGATCAGAGGAAGCATAACAGAGTTGGAGGGGACCTAGGTTGGAGGTTTTCTAATTTACTTTAATTTTCGGGACTCGTTACACACAGTCACTTAAGCACTTGTCATCTCCCGCCTGGATTACTGCAATGCTCTCTACATGGGGCTCCCCTTTAACCGTACCCGAAGACTGCAGCTAGTTCAGAATGCGGCCGCGCGGAGGATTATGGGGGTCAGGGATCGTGCACATGTGACCTCCCTCCTGCGCGAGCTGCACTGCCTGCCTGTGGTCTTCTGGGTGCGTTTCAAGGTATTACTGATCATCAAGCGCTCCATGGCTTAGGGCCAGGATATCTGCAGGAGCACCTGTTACCAAATAATATCTCCCACCGACCAGTCTGTTCCCACAGAGGGCCTTATCAGGCTGCCGTCAGCCAGACAATGTCGGCTGGTGACCCCCAGGGTTAGAGCCTTTTCTGTGGCAGTTCCGATCTTGTGGAACGAACTCCCCCTGGAGATACGTACTATCTTTGATCTCCGGGTCTTTCGGTGTGCTCTCAAGACTTATCTTTTTATCCAGGCTGGGCTATCTTGATTTCCTATGTTTTCCCTTGGGGTGGGTTTTTCTTAAACTTTTAATTGGGGTTTTTATTGGGTCTAGTATAGTTTTAATTTTTCAGCCTTTACTTAATTGTTTTAAAAAAGATTTTAATATTGGTCTGCCTATTTTGTATGTTTTTAATGGCTCTACACTGCCCTGAGTCCTTTGAGAGTAGGGCGGTATATAAATCCAAAAATTAAATTGAATTAAATTTTAGACCAAACCCCTGATTAAGCAGGAAATCCTATATACCATTTCAGACAAATGGTTGTCCAATTTCTTCTTAAAAACTTCCAGTATTGGAGCACTCAACAAATTTGTTGTGAATGCTTTAATGTTGCATTAAATGTAATTGAATTATATTACTTATTTGATTTATATTCCACTTTTTGATCTTGAGCTCAAGCTCATTTTTCCTAACAGTGACAACAACATTGTGGCATAGGTTGGACTGAGAGTGAGAGAGTGAGATGGTGGTTTCCCCTTGGCTCAGGTTGCATGAATCTGGATTTCCCCAGTGCAAGTCCCAACCTTAACAATGAAATATGATTGCTCTTAATTTACGTTTTTTAATGTTCTTCTTACCTCACAATAATAAAATACTAATTGGTAGCATTTTTGGAGACCCCCAAAATCTGTGGTCTCAAGATTTTCCCCTCAGATTGAGCACGTAAAAAGTTATGTCCATTAGAAATTTTTTGTGCTTCTGCTGTCATTGACAGATCACTTCTTGATGAGGAAATCCTGGTTCTTGGCCAGGATAAACCTGTGCAAGAGAGGAGAAATGCTCAATTGCTTGATGTAATTGCTCAATTGCTTGATCCTAATGATATGTTTGGGCAATTTCTTACAAATTTTGTTAGTAATATTTTCAGTCTCCTGATTTCCAGACTATTAATGGCATTAGTTCTAGGCATCCAGATTCCTTCTGTGAAAGGAGATCAAGTCCTTTAGCTTACTAAGGAGTTGAAAAAGGTTGAGAGGAGATATCAGCTGTAATCAAGTGGAATGCTTTTTGAGACTGTTACTGTGAATAGAATCATGAAAACCCAGTTGAACTCCTTGCCAATCAAGAAGGCGTACATATTTTCCTCTGTTGCATCCCCACACAGTAGAGTAGCATTGCATTTATCTGTTGTGCATTATCTTTGGCCTTCTGCACTGTGCAGCATTTTCTTCAGCAGAGAACAAGCTCTGAAAAAATGTATTTTTGTGGCACAGTTCTATCTAAATTTGGCCTTCAGTGTTGATGCATGCTGTAAGGATCTAATTTTGGTAGCTGCTCACTATAATGGATTCTTTTGGGGAGATTTCAAAGATGTGAGCATGGACAGGATAAGTTGAGAGTTGTAGAGAGGCTAGATAGATATTTAGCCATGTTATTGGTTGATTGATCCAAGATGGGTATAGTTTCTAGTTATATTTAGCTAATCTGCTAGCTATGCAAGGTGCTTTGAGGTGTACTGAAAGATTTGCTCTGGTAGGCAATTAATTATTGTGCCCAATATAAGGTGTTGGTGTTGATTTTGTAAGCCCTAAGTAGTTTGGTTCTGACCTTTCTATGAGTTTGTGTTTCCTGTTATGAAGCTGTGCAGTTGTTAAGGTCAACAGGAAAGGCTCTTTTGAACTTATGATTTAAGTCTCATCTTTCTGGCATTCCCTTGAGAGATGTGTTTGAACCCTTACTCTCTCAGCTCTTTTGCCAGGATTTGAACTGTTAATATGATTTAAGTAATTATTTTATTGATGTTCTAACATATATTTGCAACATTTTGTATTAAAATTTGTTTTACATTTTGCTAGCCACCTTGAGCACTTGCCAGAGCAAAACTAGGCTATACATTCATTAGGTAAATCATTTTAAAAAGTATCTTTTAAGTAAGTGGTAAAATGTTCTCAATCAAGATAAAATCATTCCCAGATGTTGACAGTTTGAGAAACCCTAGTATAGATTATAAATCAGGAATTTATACTGACCTTTTGATTCTTCCTGTTGATGTTACTGTTTTTTGTTCTTGAAAGATGAATAGTGGAAGTGAGAGCACTGAACATGATACTTGTTCAATTAATCTGGAACAAGGAATAATAGAATATATTGTACATGTGAACATAATAGTACTTATTGTAAACTGGGGAATGGCAGCTTTGTCTCACTAGAAAGCTACCAAGAATCCTACCAGTTTAGCTGCAAATTACAGAAGCAAAAACATTTTTCCTTTCTCGCTCTCAAAGGAGGCAGATTTGATACACCAAGGGAGTCTCAATCCTGTTGGCTTTTGCATGGAATGGTAGTTCCATTTATACTTTAAACAAGTGGAGGTAAAGAGAGCATAAATATAACTGTCAACTCCATCCTGTTTGCTGTTTCAGTTCCTGAGTTCCTAAGCTTCTGTTACAGATCTGACGAGGACATTCCTGGGCAGATCATTTTGTCTGTCTATAAAATATTTTCTTACTTGGTTGCTTCACTTCTTCCTCCCAAGCCCTTACAATGAGATGGTAAATGAACTGGAAAGTGATGACGTCTTCCTCAACTTCTAATAATTACATATTCCCATTTTATTCCTTGTCTGCAAAGTAAAGTTTATGATTAATCTGTATTTTTTAAGGTTCTGCTTACATTATGAATAAAATGTGCTGGGGAAAATTTCTAACATTATGATTCTTCTTTGAATAATGATAGTATCTTCATGTTGTTTTTAGAGTATTGAAGAAATTGAATATGGAAAAAAACCCTTTTAATTTCTGAGCAATTTTTATGTTTTATTTGCTCAAGTGGGGTTTCTTAATTTTCTATACACATGTAAACATAGTTTTTTTCATGTAGCTTACAATAAGTATCAGTATTTGGTGTTTAGTTTAGTCTTTAGTATTGGATATTAAATGAAGTAATAACACACACCTGTATGTAGCAATAGCATTTAGACTTTTATACCGCTTCATAGTGCTTTACAAACCTCTCTAAGTGGTTTATATCACAGAGTCAGCATATTGCCCCCAACAATGTAGATAGTAAAATAATTTTGGTATCTTTTCTCTTTATCAAATCATTATATCATTTGATATTACAGTTACTACACAGAATATTTGGTACATGCTGGAAGACCGCAAGATATTCTGAATATGACTATTGTGAATATTTGGGCCCTCATTTTTTTTTCATTTGTGCATTTTGTAAATTACATTGAAACAGTGATGATGAATTTTTAGGTTTTTTTCACCAACATAATGCACATGAATGCTACGTTATGGTGCAGAGTGAGCTACCTAAACGAAAAGCATCCAGAATTATAACACCATATTTTATAAGACCACATTTTTATATTTTATGAGTGTTGAATGTGACAGAGGGTTTTCATTGTTGCATGATGATATAGCAGTGATGGCGAACCATTTAGAGACCAAGTGACCGGACGAGTTGCGGCTAATGAATCGCGACTCATGATGTCATTGCCTGGCACTGCTTCTCCTTTTTGAGCATGTGCATCTGATGCTCAGCTCTGGGGCGATGCTGGGATGACTTGGCTTGCCTGCTCGCTGCGGCATGTGTGCCATAGGTTTGCCACCACTGTGATATAGGAATAGCTTCTACATTACAAAAGAGATGCTTATTCATGTAGGTTTACAATCTATTAAATTTGTAGGGCTGTTGCATCATGGGATCAGCTCCCATATCCTACATTTATATTGCTCATTGTTTATATATGAGAAGAGGGTTTTTTCTCTCCATATGGGGCAGCCAGTGATAACCCCCCACACACACACACGCACGCACGCACAGCATTGGAATTGCTAGAATGGGGGTTAAAATTTTCTCTAAGATATCTCAAATGAGATTCTTGTGAACAGCAACAGAAGTTGAGTTGAAGGTTAGTTGATAAGATGAAGGAAAAATGGGATGAAGCTTGCCAGAGTTACTTACAGCATACCATGTGAAATCTGGGTTCTTTGGATTTCTTACTTGCCTTGTAAAGTAAGAACTGAAAATGTTGAAAACGTGTTGTTTGGTTATACTGGCATACTATTCTGTTTCTGTGCTTTGCACAGCACTGTTTATCTCAAGAGAATATAGTGCGATGGGTATGTGCTGTAAGTATATAGGCATGTATGTGTAAAACTAGCTGGAGATCACAGACAACATAAAGGCACAGGAGAAGATTGCATAGAAATTTATTAATCATATTTTTAAGATACCTGAGTGTGATTTAATTCTATAAACTTCTTTGACTTTGAACAAGAAATTATTTTCTCTGTTCCATTTGTACCTATGTATTTATATCATTTCATCATAAATATAAAATCTGGTAACTCTATGAAAAGAGTGAGCTCACAGCAGATGAGTTTTCTACATGACAGAATTGCAAGTTTCTGTAACCAAATTGCTTCAACAAAGGCAATGAGCTCTTAATTTGTTTTAAAAAGTAATAAAGAGTTCTGCATTTTTTTTCTTGTTTTCAAGTCCAAAAAATACCCACAAGCTTTTAGATGCATGTGCATGATGCCAAGATGATAGGTATATAAGAACTGCAGATTTCTATGTTTTCATGAAATATGAGCAGTCAGATAAGAAAAAGAAAAATATCTTAGGGAGAACCAAGGACCCCGCCATTCAGCCCTGAACTGCAAATACTTTCTTCCAACAGAAAGAAAAAAGAAATTAGTTTACACATGCCTTCACTCTGCCTTTGCATTCTGTGCACATGAAGTGTTCTTGTTTTTACTTTGTTCATGCAGCATTTAATTCACTACTTTTGTTCTTTAACTTCTCACCTATTTGTAGATGTAATCAACTTGAGCCAACTAATATATTTTTTCTGTTTTTCCTTTCACCCTGACCCATTCACTCCTCATATATTGTGTGGTTTGATCCTCATTTATTCCGTTGATATGACCAAATCAATTCATTGTTCTTTTATACTGATAAATTATGCTTTTATTCAATGCATGTCCAGCCAGCACTCATTCATACTTTTACCTACCTCTGCCAGCTTTGACATACACATTTGACTATTCCATTCTGTTGCAGTTAACTTATTTTTATGTTGCTCTGCCGTATCTCAAAAAATGCTCATGTTATTTTATCCAAGTTAGAACTTCTAATCTAGAAAATACCTTGCCAGACAACCTAAACGAAGCTAAGTTAAACTAAAACTGAAAGAACTAAAATTAAACTAAACTCTAAACTAAACTCTAAACTAAACCCTAAACCCTAAATCTAAACTAATGGTTAAGGCACCAGACTTACAAGTAGGAGATTGTGAATTCAGGTCCCGCCTTAGCCATGAAAACCAGCTAGGTGTCTTTATGGCCAGTCGGTCTCTCTCAGTCCAAACAATCTCACTGGTTTATTGTTGTGGGGAAAATAGGAGGAGGAAGGTGTATTGGATACAGTATGTTCACCATCTTGAGTTATTTGTAAAAATAATAAAGGGATAGAAATAAGTAAAATACTGGTATCCAATCCTTCAATAAGGAGGCACATGCAGTGTTCTGAAACATATTCAGGATACAACTAAATTTCTAAATCTCATATATGGTATTATTTTCTTGCAGAAGCTTTGACTAAAATCAGGTGTTAAAATATTTTTGTTTGAACTCTCTTATAGTACTTTCTTAATCCTTTTTTTATTCCTTGGAGGGAAAAAACCTATTAATATCTTACATTGTTAATGATGACCAGACTTTATAAGTTGTCTTTTGAATCAAGTCTTTATATATTTGGTGGCATTTGCTCTTGAACTCAAATGCTGGTTAAGAAGAGCTTCAAAGTGGTTTGGAGTTTTTGTTTCAGCTCACAGTGAGGTAAAGTTCAAATCTACACTGGGCCTTTTATTGCTAATATATATTATGTCATTTCTGCAGAATGCTGTTGGCATTCCAGTTTAGTGCTGAGGCTGTGATGTTTGCTTAAGAGGATTGGTGGCCAGAAATAAGCCTTAGTGTCTAATCAGACACAGGCCCAGCCTGGGCACAGTGCCACAGCATTTATTGCGTATGCATTTCTCATAAGCAAGATGGCTACATCCTGAGGACGGGGTTGCAGGCTAAAAGATAATCAAGCTATCAGCAAAAAGTCTGTATCTCTATCTGGAAATATTTATATTCATGTCAGCCTAATGAAAAGGTAACATCTGTGTAGCTGTGAGACGTTCTGAACCAAATGGGGAATCTCTGTGGATGTGTCAGGACTGACAAAGAAGAGAAGAGTCTGGATCCTGCAAGTGCTCCTTTACATCCTCCAAAGCAGTCTCCTGGAAAAAAGTTCTCAGCGAGAAGTTCTCGAAGGAAATGGGAAGAAAAACCTCCTCAAAAGAGTAAGAAAAAAAGTGGAAAAGAAGAAAGCAAAACAAAGATTTCTGCCGAGGGAGCAAAATATTCCTGGGAAGCGTCATTGGATAAATCTGTTGCACAGAGGTTTCTGACAGAAAGAACTGATCGGTTTGTGAGTAGCAAAGTTGCAGCTGATCTTCTTAAAACAGAGGCCATCAGTGATTCATGCACCAGAGTTGATGCTTATAAAAGAGCTGTCGGTAAGGCAGAAGTGAAAGGAAAAACGTCGCTGAAAGAAATAGAGATAAATCCAGAAAAAAGGGAAGGGGAATATTTCAGTGATGGGATCCTAAGACAGTTAGCATTCCAGAAAGACAGGGAACTGCTTCATTTGGAAAAAGAGCCTAATTCAAGCAAACAGCCTGGAGAGGATGCATTCAACAAAGATCATTTTAGAACTGAGGGGGATGCCTCAGAATGGAAAAACAAATGCAATTTGCATCTATTGGAATTTCATGCTCAGAAATGTTCACAGCAAGTGTATCCTCATTCTGAAGCTTTGCCTTTTTCAGTGGAAAATGCAGCTTACACCATTTTACACAACGGGAGCAAGGTAAATATGCTGTAGGATTAACCTAGTATCAAATGACAGGCAAAAATAGGAAACAACAAAGACTTTGAGTATTTAATTTGGGTTCACAAAACTTTTGTTGCCTCTTACATACTGAACATTCAGTCAAATTAAAAATCCTAATTGTAGTGTTTTGCTGAGATTTGGAATAATGGTTCCAATGCATTTTTTAATATTTTGAAAAATAACATGAATAATTGTGAAAAGCCCCCTCTTAAAAATAGTTCTCTCTGTTATACTTTGGATATCTTTCATCTAAATTGTGTGCACTGAGATTATTGGATGCATTGTTTTACTTAAGGGAGTATAGTGCAAAAGCTGTGCATCCCACATTTGTGTAAGTTTCAGCTCTGAGGGAATTTGGGCTATGCTGTTGTTACCATCCCATTAAGATTTATATTTATTCATCAGATTCTGGAACCACCCATCTCCCTCAGAGAGAATGAGAGGAAAGTAGCAGGCAGGGCTTGCTGTCATAATGTAACATATATGTGAAAAGAAGATTAGGGTTTTAATTCACCAATATGCATTTTTAAATAAGATATTTTTCCTTAAATTTGCCAACAGTATGGATACTTTTTTTCCTCCCTGTCAAATGTCCATTTATTAAATAATATAAAATTCAAGGTTTTCTTCCTTTGAGGTAAACATAATACGCTATCATTTTTCTTCATAATCATTCAATTATTCTTGTGCTGTTAGCTTTTATGCACAATACAGTCAACTGAATGCCTTTCATGTAATAGTTGCACATATCTAATTCTAAGATGAGCCATATCCTGTTCTTGTACGGACACAACAACGATAGCACAAAAAGCCCTCACTTCTTCAATAATACGTACTTTTGCGTTTCAAGCTACAGTATATCTCTCTCTTTTAGTGTAGTGTTTTCCTATGAAGTAATTACGTTGGGCCTTGGCCTTTATAAATGGCCATTCCTTCTGTACTTTGTTTCAAAGATCTGAGCTGAATCATTTCCATGTGACGATCCTAACCCTTGCCCAAGTGATACCTGAAACTGAATCCTGATTCAGTCTCAGAGCAGCAGTGAATGAGTGCATAGCTTTATGATGGGGTGTTCAAAGGGCAAAGATTTATTAACTTGTTTAAACTACCCTTTGGATACCTTTGAGTGGCAAAATGTATCCTGAATGCTTGTTCCTTCTCAATTGTGTCCATCAGTAACACACACAGCATTTCCTTGTGGCAAGAAAAACTTGTTTTTTTATCCTTTTGCTTCAGGATAAGCCACGGTGGATTATAGAATTAGAATCATGGAATGTAAAGATTGGAAGGAATCTTAGGGATCACAAAATCACCCCCTGCCAAGTGCGGACTTACAAACTTAACACTTACCAAAACTTATAGCATTCTCAAGGGTGGTTTACCAATTTCTGCTGAAAACGAGAGTCCATCATTTCCCACAGTAATCTGCTGCATTGTTGAACAGCTATTGTCACTAGGAAGTTCTTCTCTGCGTTTCAAAGGTTTCTCTTCGACACTGCTACCCAATATATGAGCTCTTATTGCTGTCCTCAAGGTTAGAATTTAATCATCTGCCTCCCAGATTTCCATGAGGGGAAACCCCCAACATTTCAAGTAGCTTATCTGAATTGTGCTTGCTAAAAGAACAGGCTCCTTTTCAAATCTCCCTCATAGGCCTACTCCCAATAAGCAAACTAGGAGAAAGATTATGTTAGCCAGAAAGAATTATATAAAGCTGGGTTTCCCAATCTTGACCACGATAAGGCGGGTGGATTTCAACTCCCAGAATTCCTCAGCCAGCATGGCTGGCTGGGGAATTCTGGGAGTTGAAGTCCACC
>JANHFO010001070.1:488754-501301 GCA_032468095.1 Pareas carinatus
TGGTCTTCTAGCTGGGGTTAGGTTATGGCTCACGGATGACAGCAACTAAGCTAGAAATGGCCATTTGAGTCTCTCTCGCTTTTTCTATGAAACTTCTTTCCTGTTAAAAGATTACTTGTCGCCTTTCAATGGCCTTAGTCTGGGCTGAAGGGCAAAAACGGAACAGTATGCTCCACCCCATAATCGGGGTAAACCAGATATTGTGCCTCATGAGAGACAAATTATTATTACATTTATAAAAGCTGGCAAAGCTTCTGGTCTGGTGGGCTGTCTCAGTCACACATATACAGGTAGTCCTTGACTTACAAGTTTGCTTAGTGGCCATTCAGAGTTACAGTGGCACTGAAAATAGCGACAGAATTGTTTTTCACACTCATGACCATTGCAGCATCCACATGGTCACATGATCAAAATTCAAACCCTTGGCAGTTGATCCATTTTTGTGACGGCTGTACCATCCGGGGTCATAGGATCACATTTTGTGACTTTCTGACAAGCAAAACCAATGGTGAAGCCAGATTCACTTAACAACCATGTTACTAAGATAACAACAGCAACAGTTCACTTAATAACTGGCAAGAAAGATCATAAAATGGGGCAAAACTCATTTAACAAATGTCTCCCTTTTCAGCATAAATTTTGGGGTCAATTGTGGTCATAAATCGAGGACAGCCTGTGCTCTTTTATCTCCCGGTGCCATTGAAGATCTATTATGATGCCTTTTAAAATAAGGCATTTCCTACTTCTTCCATGGAAGTGTGTATAACTGATTTTGGAGCTTGGCAAAGATTCTCCAGACTATGAAAGCTCTTGTCTGATTCCTGTTTTAAACAGTGATGTGAAAATGTTGACAATGACCTTGGCAGATAAATTCTAGATGATCCCTCAAGGGCATGGTGTTGTTACAAATGTTCCTTTCCCTCTGGGGTCAGTTTCAGTTGGCTGTGTTGATGGTGATGAGATTCAACCTTAGGCTTTGAAGATTTTCAGAGGGAATGATAACCTTCCAACTCCTATTTAACATCTATTGCATTGTAAATTGCTTTGGATAGTGAAATGGATGGCATATAACTTTAATAATAAATCTGCATGAAGCCAGATTCACTTAACAACCATGTTACTAGGATAACAACAGCAGCGATTTACTTACTCATTGCTATTGTTAGGTTAGTAACCCGGCTAATGAGTTCCTCGTTTGGCATTCTAGTCTGGTATCAT
Source organism: Pareas carinatus (assembly GCA_032468095.1). Classification (NCBI taxonomy): domain Eukaryota; kingdom Metazoa; phylum Chordata; class Lepidosauria; order Squamata; family Pareidae; genus Pareas; species Pareas carinatus. Next base: position 489,973 of record JANHFO010001070.1, read on the forward strand.
CAAAATGCAAATGATGTGTTTTACATCTCAATTCTGGACCAAAGAGACAGCGTAGTGTAAGTCCTGTTTCAATGGGTCAGCCTTGCAAGGTAATTCAGGCAAGAAACACACCTAGAAGTACCAGTTGTAACTTTATTGTAGGTTACATTAACAGATTCCTTCAAGTCTGAAAGTACGTCTCTTCCCTCTTGCCTTTACAATCCCAAACACCAGGGAGGGTCCCGTCTGAGAAGCTTGCCATGCCTGCCTTGATTCTGTGGATTTAGTTGCATCTTAACCAATATCTAGTCTGCAGCTCTTAATCTTTTTTTTCCTAAGGTCATTCTGACAACATTACACATTGTCTGGATGCTACGCAGGGTCTGAATGAAGAGCAACCATCTTCAGTTAAATCGTGATGAGATCAAGTGGTTTTGTATTCCTTTTCAGAGATTTTCTATCTTTAGTTCTTGATTGGTTTATACTCCCCTCAGTGGAACTTGTGTGTAATTTGGGAATCTTCCTAGAGTAAATGGTAGCTTTGGCCAAAAGGGTCTTTGAACAAATCCATCTGATACACCAATTGTATCCTTGCTACATAGGGAAACCCTTTTTATGGTTATTCATGTCTTGGTCATCACCTGTTTGAATTACTGCAGTATACTGTATATGGAACTATTCTTGAAGACTATACAGAAGGTACAGGTGTTCAGGAATGTGTGAGAAGCTATAAGCATATTTGTTTTGCCCGCTTTAAACCACTGGTTTGCAAACTGCACTAATTACCAGTTGACTTCTGGATGCAATTCCAGGTGTTGATTGTCACTTATCAAGTCCTGCATAGTTCAGGGCCTGCATATTCATGGGTGTCAATCCCACTGCTCATCCAGTAAGATCAGGAAGGGTTCCCAGTAGCTGTGCCTGCCCTACAGAACAGTGTTTCCCCTGAAGTCCATACAACTTCAGCTTAGCTATGTTTCCATAAAGCTGTGAAGATTTGGCTCTGTAAGCAGCCCCTGGGCAAGGTAGATTCTGAGCCTGTTCCCTGCTAAGTTTTTTTTTACAGTTATGCAGTTTGTTTTGTTGTTTTTCCCAGCAAGAATGCTTGGTAAGTTTTATGGTATGTTATTGTTATTTTAATTTTTCTATTTTGTAAGCTGATATTGCATGAAGTTGCATTTGTGATTGCATTTGTGATTTGTGATTGGATTAAGTCTGGATGGGAGAATGGGAGAATGGATGGATGAATGACCAATTGACAAATCTTTGATTATTTATTTTACATAATTGGGTTTTATAAGAGGTTATTAAATACAATAAATAATGGTGGTCTCATTGGATGTAGAAAAAGCAATCAATAGACTAAAGTGGAAATTTTTAATAAAATTTTGTGTAAATACTGATTTGTTCCTTTTAATTACTTATATTAATAAGTGACACTGTAACTATTACTTTAAGGTTGTTACACATGGAATCAGCTATATATATTAAGAGGCCTTATGAAATTCATTAATATTCTTTATCTTCTGTTATTTTTAAATTATTATTATTGGAACTATTGGCCTGATTCATTCGACAAATAGTACAATATCGACTTTTTATATTCCAAAGCTGAGGAAACGTTTAACCTGTGTTGATTGACAGCTGAAAGTAAAACAAGACTGAGTGTTCTAGAAAAAAATACTACTGTACTCAAACTGGAGAGATATATTGCCAGCGTTAATGTATTAAGTCAGAGAGAGTATTGTCTGCATACATTTTAATGTATGTATTCAGTTCTCTTAAAAATGGCAGTTTCCAATCTGTACCAGACTTAGATCTTACCTGTCTATGTGGTACCAGTGAGCTTTAGTCAATAGCTCATGTATAAGTACCAGGTTTATAGAAAGTTTCTTTTGAAAAATATTTCTTAATCAAGACACCAAGAATGACTAAATAATTTTACATACATTTCTTATTAGGAGATTGTTGTCCAGAAAGAATGGAGTTTCTTATATTCTTTTTTTTCTACTGAATTTTCCTAATCCAACAATATTTGGAAGAAGGATACCTTATTCCAAGTATGACAATCACAATAAAGGCAATTTATTATGTTTTCTCCCTGTTCTTTCTTTGAGCTTATATATTTTCTCTGGCAGGAAAGTAGGTTCAGTGAAAAATCTGCTCTTTACTTTTATAAAGACAGGATAATGTATCTTTTATCGTATATAGAATAAGTATATCATACATGTCTGTTCAATATGTATTTTTATAATAACTGGAAAGCTTTAATAATTAACAGAAGTATTAATTGTATATAAATATATAGGAGTGAAATTTTTAAATGTACCTTTAGGATAGGTACCAGAGGTATCTTAGAAATGTGGTACTATATTATTATATTATTTATAAAATGAGGCTGAAGATAATTATAACTAATATTAAATTTTTAAATGATGGTTAGTACCAATAATAAGGTAAAAGAGACAAATCATTTTTCTGTCTGATTATTCTTTTGGGAGACATTTCCCTTTGCATTTATTCAGGTGAATAATTTACAGAATGGATTTTAGTTTCATTACATGCAACATCTCGAGGTAATAGATTTGAAATTCAAAGCACAAATGTGGTTGCCCTTGGAGTCACCTTATGTTATTGTAGATCAAATTTCAGCTTGCCTCTTCTTGTTTTTCTTGAAAGAAAAGCATTCTGCATTGCAGCCTGCTTATGTGGTAGTGGCATTTTTCCCCACTAAAAAAAAGATAGCAAATATATTACAGCTTGCCCTTTCTTGTTTTGAAAAACTGGCAACTAAATAGACATCATTTTGTGTTTTGCATATCACAAGTTGCTTCATTACAAGCAACATGTGTGAAATGTCTCAGAAGTCAGCAGAAATAGAGGAACATCCATATGTTTTTAGATAGATTTCTCCCTTTTTGCAGTTTCACACAATGTTTGTTTCCAAATACATCCTTCTTTATTAGTCTGTTAGTGACACAAAAGATGCAAAAGATCTATTTTTTAAGTTGATTATTTTTATAATGAATTTTGTAATTCATTTTCCAAAGATAACACTTTCCTAAATCAATCGAAGGAATTAATAACGTAAAAAGTTTAAACTGGGGAGGCTGAGGATAATAATAGCGTATTAATTGTAGGGCTTGAGTTTGTTGCTGTTTGAAGTCTTCTTTTAAAAAAATAAATAAATAGAGGTTTCTTACTATTTAGAGCCATGGTGGCACAGTGGTTAGAATGCAGTTCTGTAGGGTATTTCTGTAGACTGTTCAATTCTCACTGGCTCAAGATTGACTCAGCCTTCCATCCTTCTGAGGTTGATAAAATGAAGATCAGATTGTTGGGCGTAATACGCTGCCTCTATAAACTGCTCAGGGAGGGCTGTAAAACAGTGTGAAGCAGTATATAAGTCTTAAGTGCTATTGGTGTTGCTATAAGGAATTACAGCAAAAGCACACTTCACCCAGAAATGGAGGAAGAATAAATATTAGGGTAATGTATTTAATGATTGGAAGAGTGGAGGTGACTCTAAGGTTTATTGTGTCCCAGCTGAAATGTATGTTGACTATAATTAGGAAAAGAATGCTGGCTAAAATTTATCATCCCACCCATTCTGGAATTAGAAAATTGCATTTCCTTAATTTTTAGAGGACATTGTGTCTTAAGGCTCAAATTGTGTGATCACTAACTAGCATAGCTAGAGGCAAGGGCTTGTTGGAGTTACAGATAATGAAAGCATCAGAGCATCATCATGTTTTTGACTCCAATCTTAGCTTCCTTTCCTTTTCTTCTGATGGTTGTTTCCCCCACCTATATCCTTCCACCACGTGAATGGTCCAGATTCTCTTTAGCTCATTTAGAGAGAAGATGGAGTGACAAGATAGGGAGAAAGTAAACTATTTATTGTGAATGAAAGGAGGAGAAGGAGAAGAAGAAACTTGTATGCAGCCTCTCAACAATTCTGAGTGACATAACAAAGAAACTACACTAAAAATCAATGAAACATAAAAAATAAAGAAAAAAGTTGAGAGGCATGATGAAGTAGGGAGTTTCACTAGAGTAAGACAATTTAATCATGTAGTTTCAAGATCTCTACTTTTAAACTATCATGTCCTCAAAATGTTGCACACCACTTACTTTTCCCATCTAGAAAAGGCAGAAGAGGGTGAGACAGTTCTTGGTAATTGCACGATACCCAGAAGTAAGGTTTTGGATCTCAACCAAGGGACTTCCCTATGTCTTTCATGCCTCTCTTTCTCTTGTGATAAAAACCTATAGCCAAAAACGTAAGTCATTTTTTTCCTAGAAATTATTTTGTCTAGGACCTTTAAGGCTGAAATGTAGGGCCCATTTCCTCTGAAGCAACAGCCTTCATCATTTCTCTCATCTTCAGAAATAAATGAAAATCACTGTTGACATATTGTGCTCCAAAGGCGGATTAAATTCTTTTCTTTTACAGGCCGGACCTGGTAGACATGAATACTGTTGCTGTTCAAAGCAACCTTGCAAATTTAGAGCATGCTTTTTTTGTAGCTGAAAAACTTGGAGTTGCCAGGCTTTTGGATCCTGAAGGTGAGTTGATGGATTGGAAATACTGTTGATTGATAGGCTTCAAAAAGCTTGGCAGGAAGCCTGATGTTGTGATATCTGTATTGTAAACCCTGCCTGTGTCCACTTGTACATTTTAGATGTTGATGTCTCCTCACCAGATGAGAAGTCAGTTATCACTTATGTATCATTACTTTATGATGCATTTCCCAAAGTACCTGAAGGTGGTGAAGGCATCAGTGCACATGTAAGTAAGAAACTAATTTTATACACTCAAAACAATTTTTAGGCAGAAATATCGAAGTGTTACATAAAGTTAAGGGTGTGGCAGTTTGGGGCTCAAAATTTATATAACTGCTAGTTATTGTAGAGAACAATTTGAATAACAAGAGGTCATAGAATGATAGTACTAATAAGTGAGAACTATGTCTTCGGTCATACTTCTTCCATGCACGGAAGGTGAATCCACTTCCTTTGTTAGATGCCATGTTTTGTTGGGTTTACTGGATATTTAGGCTGTTGAGCACGGCGTTTTGAAATGAGTCCTCCCAGACATAGTGCTGATTCAAGTATTTCATGAAATTGGCAACTGGGAGTATGAGTAATTTTGGGGCTGCTTCTTCAGTTTCATCCACTAGAGCATAGCCATGAGTGGAAAGAACGCATAAAGGCCTGATGGGGTAGAGATAGAGTTTTTAAGATAAAAACAGATCACTCGGGGGAAAAAAGAAGGAAAGGGAAAAATTGAAGGATTGGATATTGGCAGAAGAGGCCTCAAAAATTTTTTATAATGCTTACAGTAAGAATGGACTGTTTCTCAAGGTAAGCAAGGGAAGTATTAGGACAGCGATGGCGAACCTATGGCACGCGTGTCACAGCAGGCACTCAGAGCCCTCTCTGCTGGCACATGAGCCAAGTTGCCCCAGCATCACCCTAGAGCTGAGCATGCTCAGAAAAAGTAGCAGCGCCAGGCAATGACATCACAGGGCCCTGCACATGCTCAGAAAGTAGCAGTGCCTAGCGATGATGACATGAGCCACGACTCATTAGCTGCAACTCGTCTGGGCACTCGGTGTCTAAAAGTTTAGCCATCACTATACTAGGAACATAAGCTAGAAGTCGGTTGAACAATAGTTAAGAGAACTAAAATCAGATAACAAAAGAATACATGGACTGCAAGTATACAGAGGTGCTATAAAGAGTGGACAAAATCTCATATTGGGTACATGAGAGGAAAGAATTTGAACCAAGAGCTAAAAAGGTATAGGTCTGGAAGACACAGTGTTAGTAATGTTATTCAAAAATTGCTTGGAGAGGGAACTTTGTCAGTTTTAATCGTAATTTTTGCTTTCACCTTAAGACTGAGATACAGCTGATTGGTTGCTTAGCTATAAGTGTCTAATGCAGTAGATAAAATTGACAAGCAATGACTTTACAATTTATGTGCTACTTTATTGCTCCTCTTAGGATGTTGAAGTCAAATGGATTGAATACCAGAATATGGTGAACTACCTCATCCAATGGATTAGGCACCATGCAACAATAATGATTGACAGAGCATTTCCAAACAATCCTGTAGAACTCAAGGTGATACTTTCCCTTTTGTTTATATTCCCAAAACACAGTTTAAAAATTTTTTTTAGGTACTACTCCTTTAGGATAATCACCTATTCATTTATAGTGATTGATAAAACTCTCATGTCCTTTAAATCAGCGGTCGCCAATCTTTTTGACCTCATGGACCACCAAATTCATAATTTGAAATTCCAAGGCCCACAAACATGAATTTTTTAAAAAGATAGAAATATTTATATAAATTTATAATATATAATATAAAGATAAATATAAAGATATTTAAAAAGATAAAGCTCCTCCAGGGATGGGTTCCAGGAGAGAAGGGAGACATCAGAGGCCACCTGCCCAGCAAAAAATGAGTAGGAGAAAAGCCGGGACAGGGTGAAGGGATGCTGGAGTTGCCCCCAAAGGGGGCCGACTAGAACTCTACATTGAGGAGGGAGGAAAGAGGCAGAAGTGCCCAGAAGAAGCGCAGAAGGTCTCTTTGGAACCTCCCTCCCAAAAGGAATCCTCCCACGCAGACCAGGATCAGGACATGGGAATAGGAGGGGATGAGAAATGATAGGTATGCATGCCCGGGCTGGAGAGGAGCTGCTGCTGCTAAGCAGGTGGGGACAGCTAGCAGCTTATAGGTGAGTGACCACCGCCTTCCTCGGCCCGCCCAGTCCCTCTCCCCTGCGAAGAAACCGCAACCCGGGCAGCCAGAGGCTGGAGAAGGCAGTGTGGTGGTAGGGTATATGTGTGAGTCAGAGCCTGATCTTGGCTACTTAAGCCCAGGCACAGCCCAAAGATCCCACTGTCCTGCTCTGGTTCTCCACACAAGAGTCAGGCTTTTTTGTGAGTCACAGCTGTGCTGGGGGCTCTCCCCTGTCTCGCCTGAGGGCAACAAGAAGCCTTGCTCAGAGGCGAGAAAGAGACCAGTCAACCAGTAGGGAGGAAGGGCAAAAAGCTTCCAGTTGCTGCACGGAGTCGCCCCCCCCCACCTTTCTCCTGGCTTCCTTTGGGCGAGGCCGAGCAAGAAACGGCAGAAAGCTCAGGCTGTAAATCACTGAAGTGGAACACCTTCGACCATTTCCTTGCCTGCCGGCGATGCTCTTTGCTGCGGCAGACCTTTTTTTCACCCACCGAGGAGCGGAGCCGCCCGTTTCCTCGCCTGCTAGCAGTGCTCCTTGCAGCAGCAGGCCGTTTCTTCACCAGCTCTTAAAAAAATTTCAAATCTCCAAATTCTCTCACAGACCACTAGGATTCTCTCGCGGACCATTGGTGTTCCATAGGCCACAGGTTGGCGACCACTACTTTAAATGATAGAAATGGCCTTGCTGGAGCATAAAATATTTGATTCAAGAAGGGTCTGCCTTTTTCCAAAGACACAATGCAAAGTGGGTACAGAAGAGAGTGAATTAAATATGCCAGTACAGCTCTTCAGGGAATTTAAGGGATTAGCATAGTTTGCAATGTTACATATCCTTTGATTTAAAAATATTGGAAGCTATTACATCAGAGAGAATGTTAGATTAAATTCCTTCTCCCTCTCGTTATTTTCCTACAAACATAATTTTTATCCATGAAATTCTCACCAGTGGATTATCTTCTATCTTTATCACATGACCTTGAGATGGGCAGCTATATACATTTGATAAATAAATCCTCAGTCAATCTACTTTTTACTCATGTGGCAATGGGGAAAAAACTGGATTACTGGTCAAGTATATTATAATCATAGTGATTCTAGATATTAGAATCTTGAGAAGGAGCCACAGATCTAAACACAGTGTTCATGTAAAGATTAAGCAATAAAGGGCATCTCCCTGGCTTGAAGGCATAAGAATGCATTTTAATCTGAGGCTGCGCAAGCCACTGCCACAGCTAACACATATTTAGTGGTTTGGATTCTTGTCCTGTTCATAAAAGAGACATCAAACAGAATTCTATGCAGCACTTAACTATGGGGCTCACATCCATGAACACCGGCGGGTAGAAGATTTAAGTTAACCTTGGACTTAAAGAACCGAGATGCCCAGGGAAAGCTGAATGGGGAGACATACGGTTTAATTCTTTTTTTCCTTGTAAATCAATATATTTTGTTCTTGATAATTAAGTAAATTAGACAATTTGGTTTCAAAGTGATGAGCGTGACAAGTGTTTATAAGCCTTAGTAGACCAGAATATCTCAGTAAAGACTTCAATGTTTGTTTTCTTTTAGGCACTTTATAACCAATATTTACAATTTAAAGAAACAGAAATTCCACGAAAGGAGATAGACAAATCAAAAATCAAGCATCTATATAAATTATTGGAGGTAAGCTACATTGTGTGGACTGGTGCATGCTGGATTTATTTCTCAATTTTATACTTGATTTGGTTTCTCAATTTTATGCAATTATTTCTTGCCTTCAAAGGTTTGGATTGAATTTGGGCGTATCAAGCTTCCTCAAGGCTACCACCCAAATGACATTGAAAAAGAATGGGGGAAGCTAATTATTGCTATGTTGGAAAGAGAGAAAATGCTTCGGCCAGAAGTTGAAAGGTGGGTTGATTGTTTGTTTTGTAGGCTTGTTTCCCTGCTGGGTTGAAACTGCTCAGTAGGATACATTACACTTCAATTTTGAAACAAAGGTAGTCAAAATTTCCTTTGTAGAAATGAATTGTCAGGCGATATTCATTAATTGGATATTGCTTTTAAATCCAGCAAATATCTGTACCTGTGCTTAGTTTTATTCATATAATTATCAAAAAGCTTATGCAGAGTCCTGTATTAAATGGCAATTATGTAACTATAACTTTGTGTGATGTTTTGCGCATCAGAATTTGGACAATTACTCCTGTTATCAAATGTTGCTTACAGTTAGTTTTCTCGAGGTCTGTGCTTTAATCCCAACCAGCGTTTCAGTAGATAATCATTTTTTTAAAATTATGGTCACAGACCAGCAAAAAGTAGATAATATTTTCTGAAATTTGCCAGGGCAGTTACAGGGTTAAGTTGGCTCCCACCGCCTTTTTTAGAAGCCTCAAGAGGGTTTAAAAAAGTGGCAGTTACCCCAAATCATGGAGATCTCCAACTGAGATGGCAAACCAAGTCCCTTAAAAGGACAGTCTTGGTAAGACTGCGTCAGAGTCTTGAGTCATGATGTCTACTCAAGAATATTCATACTGACTCCCCAAGGCCACGCTAGTCTTGGGATTCTTTTCAGGACTGTTTCCTGCTCTTCAGAGTCAGAGAAGAGCTGAAAGCGGTACCTTGGGCACCCAAATAAAATTAACAGTGGCAAATAATAATTTATTCCCTGTCCCCATTCAAGGGGAAAAAATGAACATTTTGCTTGGGCAAGATTGTATGAGGCGATGGCTTTGCCCATTCCACTGGGTACCATGGTTACCATCTTAAGTATGACCCTTGCCTCTGAAGACATACGGTTTATACCAGATCTCTATGTGTGTACATTCGTGTATGTACCTTATGATAATTTCATTAATTTAGTGGTATGCAAAATAGCAATGCTGCAAATGCAGTTGTGGCAGTTGAATTATCCCTGAACTTTATTTGCCTACCTATTTCCCCCTTGTTTTACAGACTTTTCCATTAAAACCTTTTCCATTAGCCATGAGAATCAGACGGCCATTTTGTGGACAGCTCCCTTTTGAATCCCAGAGCTGAATATATACTATCATGCATAGAAATTCTACAGTTTTGTTGTTTTAATCATTACAATTGAGTTGAGAGACGGGAAAAGCATGAAATCTAACCTTTTTGTAAATATTTTTTCAGTGGAATCCCTATATTGGGCATTTACTATAGACATGCTCATTTGTATGGAGAGTAAAGCTGGGAGAAATGTCATTCATTTTGTAACTTAAACACGAGTCAGAATCATGACAGGATTGCACAATTATGTCATTAGCATGGTGAGATAAACATTATGTTTCCTTATGTTATGATTCAGTACTATAAATTCTTCTGGTTGGACAGTAAAAATTGGAGGTTTGGGGTTTTTTTTTTGCACCAATAACCTGCTTCAGAGCCCCTCCCCCAAACATCTTTAGAAACAATGCTGAATTAAAGGGTATCCTGTGATTTACTTAAAATAGTAAAAAAAATGGAGAGAAAGACTAGATACCATCATTATGCTTGATGTTTGTTGCTACTGCAATATCTATTTTGTAGAAAGTAAACCAGCAAGGGTTTAGAAATTTCTAAAGGTTGAGACTTTCTCAAGCATCTATTATTACCGTACTATTCTTCCTGTACCAAAGGTTTCTTTTCTATATATATATTATGTTGGCTTGTAGTAAACCTTAAACTGTTAATATTCTATGTATGAATTTCTCTCTCAGATTACCCAACCAAAAAACCTTTAGTTTGCCTTTTGATCTCTCCGACTTTGTCCAAATTTGCCTCCAAGCAGGAGAGCAAAAGCATAGCCCAGTTCCTCAAGGGCTTGGTTTCATATATACATGGTAACCAAAATCACTTCTTTGTGCTAATGGTTTGCCTCGGTATGCATTGTGTTTACTAGGAAAACAAAATGTTGTGGTAATCTGTGGTCATCATTGGTAGGATAGGGGCTTGATGGGCAGACTCTTGTAGATGGGAGGGACCTTGTTTGAGGTCTGTGAGGAAAATGGATTGATATTATGGCCCAGCTAGAAGTTTATCATCCCTGCTGTTCATGGAAATGGTGGTGTGCCTCAATCCAGGCAGAGTATTTATTTTCCCTCATCATGGTGCTCTTAAACCCAACTTTTTCATCTTGTGCGTTGTCTTATCTAAAGGAACTTCTGTTATGAGGGGAAATTGAGAAACACTTTGTTTGAGAAGAGGCATGTGTAAGGCACTGGTATCATGGAATATATCGCTGATTCCCAACATCCCCAATCACTGTGGCCTCTCTTGGAGTACGATGGCGCTCAGAAATTTTTGGGGGTGGCGGGAGATATCTTTAGGTAATTTGCATATAGTCAATCAGTAGTTGAAGACGTCTCAGTAGTTTTTCAGGAGCATTTGTTAACTATAGTGGGCAAGAGCTAAAGAGTGAGATAACCCAGACTTTGCTAGATATTCTGTAGTTGGGTTGCAAAAATTCATTTGCTCACTAGATGAAGGCAAAGAGTTTTGAGTTTGCTCTATCTTTGCTATTATAATTTTAATACATGATAAGACTAGTCTTAACAGTTTTGAATGGCATTGATATAAACTTGGGGTCAGTCATAGGATAAGGATTTTTTGAACAAT
>JANHFO010001070.1:516540-544274 GCA_032468095.1 Pareas carinatus
ATTGGTTCCAGGAGGGGATCAAGGCCCTGGGCTTTCAGGCCGCCCCAGCATGTAGGCAGTTCGAAGCTGGAATAAAGCCATGCTGTCGTAGATCGTTTCCTCCATCTCTTTTACATTTGAAATACTGGTTTCAAAATTAATTGTATTCTATGATAAACAATTAGACTGTGTTAGTCAATCTAGAGGCCCTGTAATAGAAATGGAAACCACTGTAGCCAATAATGCTTTTGTGGTTTTTTTCCAGTAATGCTTCTGCAATTTATGAGTATAGTACCTATTTGAAATTCCTTAAACTCCTATTTTCCTGGTCAGTCATGTGATCCTGGGAAAAGATGCAGCTGCTTTGATGAGTTGGAGATGGATGCTACGTGAATGTCCTTGCTCCCAAGCATTGCATATCTAAGCATTGCATATCTATCACTTTAGTTCAGTTGCATTTAACATAGCATTTAATATTTGCCTATTGTCCCTTAGTCGTTGTTTTTAATAAGTTTGCCTAGGAAACAGAGGTATATAAAACTTGGCATGTACTCTTTTGCAGCACAGTGTATTGTAATTGACAAAATAGTATTTTCTACAATGAATTTGAATATTGACTGTTTAATCCTGGTTATCACACTGGAGTTCTGAAATTTACCTAATGATAAATAAGTTGTGAGAATGGCCCTCCGGTGGTGGTGGTTCAGAACTGCAAGTTAATTTTAAAGTACATTTATTTGTTTATTTGTAATCATTCATCAATATTTACTGCCTGGAATTTCAAACAAAAGACAGGCAGAGCCCTGCTCCCCCAAACAAAACAGAATAAGGACCACTATACTGATATTAGTCTTTATGGAAAGATGTCAGATTATCTCAAAAGTCCTGCTCTTTGTTATATATCTCATAGAAAATATAATTTCTTGATAATGCTCACTTATAAAGTTAAGCTTTCACTTAAATGTCAGAATTTTGTTTTACTGATTTTGCAGTTCTTCTACATAAAATAATCCTGAGAAAAGTACTTAATGAATTATAACCCACCAGTATCTTTCCTTTGCCATGAACTTTATTAGTAAACCCCAGCAAGCACACATTCTCAGTTTCAGCCCTATGTTAATAACAATCTATTACAAGAAGAAAATAATATGATTTATCTTATGGTGTTATACTGGACAATACATGCCAAGTATTATTACATCTTTATATAAAGCAGTTATTGCAGTGTTGTGTTAAAATAACCGTTTGTTCATTTCTGAATGGCTGTCCTGTCAACTAGGTTGCGTGACTTAGAGTCTATCAATAAATCCCTAAAGTACTACAGAGATACCTACGGTGCACTGGATAACTGGATTAAGCAAGTTGAAGAAACACAGCAAAAATTTCAGGAAAACCCACCTCAGAACAGTAAAGCTCTGGCAAAACAGCTAAATGAGCAGAAGGTACAATCATGAAAAGTTCTGCAATATTGCTTAAATAAACCGAATTAATAATTCAGCTTTATTGATTGATTGTGCCCACTTGAATTATTTTTTTTCCTCTTGGTGACCACATAGATCTCTTCCTAACCTGGTCTTTTAGGTCTTCCCACAGTGAACCCATTATTACTGTCATTGTATAGCTGAATCCTCTTCTCCTCTATTTCCATCTTCCCAAGCCCTAGTGCTGTTTCCAGATTGCTAGGTCTTCTGCATAACTTGATTCTGGTCATTTGTGCCTCAAGTAAAAACCTTGGGTTGATTTGGTTCAGGATCTTCTGGTTTCCTTGGCTGTGGTAGTTTTAGGAGTCTTCTCCAACATCAAAGTTCAAAGGCATCAATGCACTTCTTATCCTTCATTTTTAAAGTCTGATTAGGCTAAATAGCAACGTTCATTTCAATTATTTAAAACAGTCTCATTTTAAATACTGTATTGTAATGTTGGCATATAATGTAAAATAGTTTTTTTAGCATGTGTAATTCTTAACAGATGAAAGAAATGGATTCAGTAGATCTTGAAGGAATCAGGTCCAGTCATTTGGTTGAGCAAAAGATGTCTGCCCCTCTTCAGGGCGTTTATTCAAAATTACAGGCTTCACAGCAAAAAGACAAAAGTAGTAACAGTGCTTCTATTAGTTAAAGCTTAGGTCATCTTCCCCCTCTAGAACCCAACCCCCAACCTCCCTCTCAGACCCCTCCTAAAAGAGACCCTCTTAGAGCCAGTGTTCTGCTCACATGTTGGTGGTAAACAAGGAGAAGGTCATATGAGCCAAAATAAGGAATGTTTGGGGAACCTGCAGAAGTGTGGTTGCCAAGGAAACTTGGGCGATTTGCCGCACCTGGCCCCATGAACCTATCAACTTCTGAAAGCCAGCTACTCAGAGACCCACAATTGCCACAATTCAAAGGCCTACAATTCCCACAGATCTAAGCAACATAGTGCTTTTCTCTATTGGTTTACTTAAAGTTATTTAGGAGGAGGAGGTTAGAAAATGTATGTCCTAAAATGTTAATAAGTATTGTTGTTTATTGAATGCCACTACTTATTTTACAGATGTTGGTGTCTGAAATAGAGATGAAACAAAACAAACTAGATGAATGCCAGAAATACTCAGAACAGTATTCAACTGCAGTAAAGGTAAATCTGCAATTGTGTGTATTTGTTTATCAAAGTGAAAATAACTGAGTGTACAGGTAGTCCTTTTGTATCATATCCTTTTGTAATGAGCTGTGTTTATACTCTCAGAGAGAACCTTAGTGTGGAACATATGTCTTATATTTTTTATGTCTCCCACCTTCTCTCTTTATTTGGTAGGATTATGAGTTGCAAACAATGACATACAGAGCCATGGTTGATTCCCAGCAAAAATCCCCTGTAAAACGCAGAAGAATGCAGAGCTTCTCTGACTTCATTATACAAGAGGTAGGTGGTTTACTTAAGCAGTTACTTATATGCTATTTATATGGTTTCAGGCCTTGCTTTTATAGGACAGTTCACATTGCAAAACATTAAATAACAGAGATAGAAAAAGGAAAACCATTAAACAAAATTATACAAAAGTGATACTCAGTTAATTAGAACATGAACAGAAGTCAGATGAAGGAAGTTAACTTAGCAGCCGAACAAAGACATCAGGGAATCTGACCATTGTCTGTTAGTGAGACCTTTGACATACAAGGTAAATCAAGTTTTTCCCCAACATGAGATTGCAGAGTGCCACTTCCTTCTCATTATTTTATCATTCATTAACATCACTTTAAAGTCCTAAGGAAACTTGTAGTCAGGACATCAAAATGATTAAGAATGGAGCTTATCAAGATTAGTTAGTATTATTTTTAAATGGCAAGTTTTTAAAGTTTAGTTTCTGGAAATGATTTAACCCATTTCCAAATAATTCAGATATTCAGTGTTTATTTAGTAGTCAGATTTACACCCTATTTTTAGTTTGTACAATTAAAGTCACCTCCTCCCTCCTGCTTTCCCCACCATAACCCTGTGAGGTGGCCAGACTAAGAGAGAGTGACTGATCCAAGGTCAGCCAGCCAGCTTTCATGCCTATGGAAGGACTAGAATTCAGAGTCTCCTGGTTTCTTGTCCAGCATCTTTGCCATTATGCCAAGCTCGTTCTGAAATAAGAGACACATCGAACTTGTGGAGTTTTTGCTTATTCTGTATGTCATAGTTTATTTTAATAGTGGTCAACTACGTTGGTCCTGTTTCTGTGACATACTTGACTGGCTCATGTTGAGGGGAAGTGTGTTGCATGAACTCCACTACTGGATCAGTTGATGCATCCAGCTAATCAAGGAGCTAGATTTATCTCCAGAAGACCTGAGTTTGTTTGAGGTTCAGCTCACTGCTCCAGTTTCTAAAAGCTGACTGCCCCTTTGATGTTTATGAGAGAGCCTCTGTGAAAGTCACATTGGCAGAAAGTGGATAATCACATCAGGACGGATCAGTTTATTAAACCACAAGGCCAGAAAATAAAACATCTAGTAGTTACCTACAGAAGGTGGATATGAATAGTCCCTCTTCCAACTTTGTTCACATTACATTACATTTCTCAAGCTTGATCACAAAATACCTTCCTTTTCTTTCAGAAATCATAACAGAAGCTACATTTTTTATTTGCCATGTTTTGAGCTATTCATCTGTTTCCTTTTAGTTTATGGATTTACGAACACGCTACACTGCCTTGGTAACCTTGATGACTCAGTATATAAAGTTTGCTGGTGACTCCTTGAAAAGGTTAGAGGAGGAAGAGGTAAGTCAATAGATGTTATCAAAGGAACAATAGAGCAATAAACTTGTAATTACGCTTTTCAGCGGAAATGTAAATATCATAAATTCTTGATGGGCTTTATGTCATTTATAGGCAGTAGTACTGAAACTAGTGTAATAAATGCATTTTGAACTATGTGTTATACTGCCTCTTTAATAATTCTGATCTGATTTGAAAACTTCTTACTCAGGTTTAAAGATTGCTTTTCACCTGTAGGTTGCTAAAAGCTTTTTCTGTGGTGTTGGGTCTTCATAAAAATCTCCCAGGTACAGAGCAATCCATAAAATTAGGTCCTTTATATAAAGTTATGTGAAAGATCATTTTTATTACATTGTTAAGGATGCAGAAGGAATTGATTATTTAATTTAATAATTTAATTTAATAATTTATCTGTTTTTCTCCATATATAGTTCTGGCAGATAATGAGAAACTCAATCTCTCATTAACAAGTCAGAATGTCTCCGGTTTTGACAATAGTTTGCTTAGTCACTTTCCAGAAAAACAAATGCTGTTCTATAAACAATTGATTGAACCAATTCATCTGAGTTCTTTTATTCTACTAGACCAGTGATTCTCAATCTTTTTCTTCACCATGGACCCCTTTAAATACCTTTTGTGGCGATGGAGCCCCAAGACTTAATATTTAAATCGTAACATTTCTTCAAGTCTTCGCAAACCCCCTATGATGACACCGTGAACCCCCAGGGGTCCGTGGACCACAGATTGAGAACCACTGTGATAGAGTATTGTCATCATGAGAGGAATATACAGAAATCATCTACCAAAACGTCCTAGCATATTTTGAATTATTGGTCCTAGACAATCAGTCAACTGCTATTTTAAATATCTTTCTTGTCATTTCTTTTGGGGAGGGCCGTAATTTGGCATAGGAAATAACTTCATTTATAGGGTTGGAAGTTGTGGAAATAAATAGCAGCAACCATTCTCAATTTTAAAATGTGTGACTGGAAAGTGAGGACAAAAAGTGGACATACCAGATGAAACACATCGTATTGACAATATAACTAGCAATAAAATTGAATTATTAAGTCTTTGGAAATGATATTAGCAGAGAGGTCTGAATGAAGTCACATGCAAGTAGAGGTTCCTTAATTCATCACACCATATGAAATAGTGAGCAAGACTGTTGTAGAAAATCTTTGTAGAAAGAATTAGTGGTAGCTTTGAATCCGTTGTTAGCCATGAGTGAAAAACAAGCACAAGAAGTAATAAAGAGAAGCAATCAAAAAATAATAAACATTGGTAGAAATTTGATGAGAAGATGAAATTAAAGTTAAGAGATGGACAACTAATCTACAGAGGTCATGTCAAAAAAGTATGATTATCTTTCAGAAATATAAATTTGAAACCAGCATAAAGATCATTCCCTAGAACTGTGTTATAGTCCTGGAATGTCACCCTGAGTCCATGGAGAGAGACAGCATATAAATACAAAAAATAAATAAATAAAAATAAATGCCTGTGAATTTAACTGCTTTTAAACTAATTCAAAGTAGCTGTAAGGTTTCTAAAAGATAGTGGTCACTTTGCCCAATCATTTATTTATAATTGGTTTAGATTTAAATATAAAGTACAGCAATGTGAATCCTATATTAGATGTAAATAAAATTATAATTTCAGTGGATTTACTCTAGGAATCGCAGTCAAAATCTAAACTATTTTAATAAAAACATCCTTGGTTATATCCTACATTTCCAGAATTAGATTACAGTAGAACTATAATTATGAAATATTAAAAATAGTACTGCAACATGTTGCTGTTTCTTTAAGTATTGTATATGGAAATAAATTCTATCACAATCATTTGAAATCTGATGGAAATTTAGCTCTATGTAAATTGTTTTTGGATTGAATATGACTTTTAAATAGGGAAGCAAGTGGGTGAAGCTGATTTTACACTGGTACCTGTATGCTAGTGTACACTCAAATGAAAAAAATAATGCTGTACAGTTTTAGAATAAGGTTCCCTAATTAAATTAGTTTTCTGGATCATCACGTTTATGAGAATATTTTCAGATGTCTCAATCAAGAATTGTCGTAGACACTAAAACGTTCCTTTTCATGTTCAACTAACCCTAACACGCTGAAATGCTTTTTTTCTTGCATGATGTTTATTGCTGAGAAGTTATTCTACTTTAGCTTTCAAGCACAGACACATGCAAGTATACTTTGGGGCAGAAACTTCAGATCCTTGAACAGCTCTTGTCCTGAATGAGCAGAGAATTCTTCTTGAGGACATCAGTTGGTGAACTCCTTACTTGCAGCTTTTTCTTTACTCCTATGGTGGCTTTCTGAGTGGGACAGTGGTGGTGGGCAGCAGTCTGTGTTGCTGAAATGCTGTAGATAATTGTGTAAGTATTTGCAACCATGCATTACCATTTCAACATGTTTCAATACTGCATTAAAGCAAATGATAACACTTCTTTCTTCTTTTACTTTTAAGACTTTGAAAAATAAGGAGGCCCTTGTACGTGGTGAATTTTCTAACCTGGAAGAACAGCAGAAAGCAGTATTGAATGAGAACAAGAAACTTATGGCAAGAATAAATGAACTCGAGAAGGCTCTGGAGGAGATAAGGAAACAGAAGCTGCAACTGGAGAAGGAACTTCCAAAAGCCAAAGAAGATGCAGAAAGGGAATTAAAAAAGCAGCAGAAAAAAATTGAAGAGATTTGTCTTCAGAAAACTAAGGCCGAGCAAGAAGCAAAACGAATTTCCATGGAATTAGAGGATGTCCTTAAAGAGAAAGAAGCTGCAGAACAGGAGTTGGAACGTGTGAAGCAGCTTACTTTGAAAGCTGAGGTTCAAAGAAATGCAGTTGAAGAAAACCTTAGGGCTTTCAGAATTCAACTGGAAGAAAGCAACATGATTCGAAAAACTTTTGAAGAACATTTAAAAAGGAAAGACACAAGTCTTCAGGACCTGGAGCAGCAAAAAAAGGCTTTAATGGAAGAGTTAAAGAAAAAAACAGCTGAAGAAGAGAAGCTTATGAAACTAATTAAGGAAATGGAACGTGATCTTGAGTTGCAAGGTAGTTCAGTGAAAAACAAGTTCAGAGAAAAAGAAATAACTGACATCAGAAGGCAGATTACTATAATAGGAAGAGAAACTTGCTCAGACATTTTCAGAGAAAAGCAAGACATAAAGAACATAGAGGAATTTCAACAAATAGTAGATGAACTAACAGTGGCCAACAAAAAATCTGAAAAAATAATTAAGGATTTAAAATATGAACTTCATGAACTTGAGCTACAGAATGCATCCTCTGAAGAAAAGTCTCGTTTATTAAAAGAAAAACTAGATGAAGCCAATCATTCTCTCAGACGCCTTAAAATAGAGTTGGATCAGAAAGAACTGGTTGAGCAAGGTTACTTGGAACAACTAAAAGAACTTGACAAACAGCTGCAGAAAGCCACAGGCAAAGCTGAAGAAGTAATGCAAGAATCCATGGAACTTAAAAGAATTAATATGAATTATCAAGAAGACTTAAGGTCACTTCAAAAGGAAAAGACACAGTTAAAGAGGGAGCTGGAGGAACTGACAAGGACAAACACAGAAATTGAAATTACTGTCCAGCAGTTGCGTTCACAGATTGCTTCTCTTCAACAGGAAAAAATGATAGCTGAACAGAGAGCTATATCATGTAAAGGGGAAGCAAGCAATCTGCAGGAGCAGTTTAGAAAACTGCAGGAGCAGTTGCTTCAAAAAACAAGAGAAGAAAAAGAGAGCCAGCTGACTATTCAAAGACTGAAAGATGACTTAGCTGACAGTAATCACTTGGTAGAAAAATTAAAGCAAAAAGTGGAGGAGCTCACTAGGTGGAATAGTGAAACCAAACTTATGATGACTGAAGTGCACACTGAATCAGAGAGGATAGTTCTGGAGAGACAGATTATTGACAGGAAAAATGACGAATTAAAAGCTTTGGTTGATAGCTTCAAAGAGCAGCTCCGAGTTACAAATGAAGAACTACACAAACAGATCATCATTGAGCAAGAGCACTTGGATAAAATCAAGAGATTAGAAGATGAGTTAGTCAGTGCAAAAGATGTAATCAATGAGTATAAGCAGAAATGTGATAGGGATATCACTTACAACATGAATACTGAGATGGAGCTAAGAAACCTAAACACCCAGGTGAGTACATTCACTATGGAAATTAAAATGAATGAGCAGAAAATCCAGCAGCAACATGCTCATATTCAAGAACTCAGCAATAAGATGAAGAAGTTACAAGATGATTTCCACCAGAAGACTTTAGATGAGCAAACGGCACGTAAAAAGATGGCACTGCTCCAGGAAGAGTCAATTAAATATAAGCATTCTGCCGAAGAGTTTAAAAAGAAATTTGACAAACTCTTGGAATCGCACAACATTGCTGAAAATGACATTTCGGGCATAAGGATGGAATGCATCACTTTACAACAAGAGAAGCATATGGCTCAAGAAAACATCAGAATGTATCAGATTCAGATCGAAGATTTTCAGAACAGACTTCAAAAATGTCGTGATCAGCTACAACAAGGAAAACATGCAGAAATGGAACATTTGCAGAAATACCGCAAATTAGAAGAAGAATTCCAAATGCAGAAACGAACAATGGAACACTTGAAGCACCAAATAGATATGCAGAAAAGAGAGCACTGCAACCAGTTGCGTTTATTTCAAAACGAGATCAACAAAAAGAATATTCAGTTGGACTTTGGATTGAAAGGACTTGACTATGGTTACTTGGGAGATGCCTCTCTGAGAGATTTTGAACAACGTAAAGTGTGTACAAATACTTCTCCTTTATTAAGAAGACGGCAAACTGAGATAAGCAACCCAGGTTGTAAATCTGAACAGCTGCTAGCTCAGAAATTGCAAATGGTTTCTACTGATTCATTGTCACGAGAAAAGCCATTCCAGCGCTCCGGAATTGCTCACTCTTTGGGAAGTGGAGTCAACCAAAAATCGTATTCCGAGTATGTTTCCCAAACAAGTACGCAATTTGAAATCAGCATTGATA
Source organism: Pareas carinatus (assembly GCA_032468095.1). NCBI lineage: Eukaryota > Metazoa > Chordata > Lepidosauria > Squamata > Pareidae > Pareas > Pareas carinatus. The sequence continues at coordinate 525,808 of JANHFO010001070.1, forward strand.
ACAACAAACCTGCCACAAGATTATCAGAAATAGATAATTTGAGAGATGGCAAATTCCTCAGTTCACGCCATGAAGAAAGTTATGAAATGGGATTAGGGAAACAACTGCAACCATTGGAGGTACCCCATACAATTTGATACTTATGGCCTTCATTATACTTTATGATTTTAAACATTCTTTAGCACTTTTCTTTTCTTCTTCTGAAGGTTCTCCATTTATTTAATAGGTGGTATCAGATCTATAGAAAAATATATTTATTTAGATGTACTTTAGATCCACATGTCTGGCTAACTCTGCTAAATGTGTAGATGTTTTGTTATTGTAAAGATAAATATGCACAATTCAAATCCACATCTACATTATGAGATTTCCACCTCCTAAAAAAGTTTCTGTTCAGGATTCCCTACTAATCCCACCCACACCCCCTGCATGTTTTCCCTCTTTCTTCCAGTTGGCATTTCTGTTGTGTGACATGTTCATCCTTCACTAAGCTTGTGTTTTTTCCTTTTAAATTTTTTAATCAATTTTTTTGGTACATCTGTAAAAAAACAACTTTTTCTTGGATACATGAAAGTCCAGTTTCGGCTACAGTCCTACTATCATGGATCATGATTCCTGTCCGTTAACTGGAGTAATGATCACTTGCAATTTTTAAATCAAATGCACCAAAACATATTCTTTTTTCCCCCTGTCATTTTCTGTGTTTCCGTTCAACTTTCTTGCTCATACAGCTTCTATGTTGTCAGTACTAATAAATTGACTGATACTTGTTTGCTCTTTGTATTCTCTACATTCCTTTCTCCCACGTATAGTAATAACATGATGCTGCTTTCTAAATATAATACCCTTCACTATGTTAAAAACATTCCTGTTTACAGATAGTGAACAGCAAGCAGTATGGTGCACATGCTGAAGCTTCTACATTTAATCAAGAAAATGGCAAGACATTTGGTAATGAAGGAAGACTTCTTGAGGGATACAGAACATCAGAAGGGTTTAGGAGTGAAGATATTTCAAAGATCAGTACTGCTTTAGAGGAGAAGCAAGCCAAGGAGATTCCTACTGAATATGATAAGATAAAATTTCAAGGCCTCCGAGAAGAAGTAAATACCAGGCAGTTGATTGAAGTTAAACTTCTAGACTTGACCACAGCTGGACAGCTCCATTCAGGGAAGAAGGCAATTGCTGAGGTGCAAAAAGACCTTGAGATTTTTTTAACAAAGCCTACTGCAGTAGCTGGGCTGTACATAGAAGCTAGCAAAAGCAAGATCTCATTTGCTTCTGCAGCTAAGCAAAGAGTAATTGATAAAACATCATCTCTGGCCTTGTTAGAAGCCCAGGCTTCCACAGGTTTCATCATTGATCCCATCACTGGTAAAAAATTCTCAGTGGATGAATCAGTCATCAATGGAGAGGTAGATTATGAATGGAAAACTAGGCTTCTGGAGGCAGAAAAAGCAGTTTTAGGTTACTTGTTTTCTGGGAAAAAGTTGTCTGTTTACCAAGCAGTGGAAAGTAGAATCTTAGAAAGACAAAAAGGTAAAAACATTCTTGAGGCTCAAATTGCCACTGGAGGAGTCATTGACCCAGTCAGAAGTGTCCGTATTCCTCCCGAGATTGCTGTCGAGCTAGGCTTGCTGAATAACACGATGTTGAAATATTTGCATGAACCTTCCAGTAACAAAAAAAGCTTTGAGAATCCCAATAACAGGCAAGCCATGTATTATAACGACCTGCTGAAATTGTGTGTGCTTGATGTAGCTAGCAAATGCTTCTTGCTTCCGGTTGGGGAGAGGAAAATAAGCACTCCATCTGCAGAGAAGATTCATAAGATATCTGTGGTTGATGTTAACACTGGTGCGGAAATGACTTCCTATGAGGCATATAAAAAATCCCTGATAGACAGAAGTACATACCTTGAGCTATCTGGACAGGAATTTCAGTGGAAAGAGTCCACGTGCTTTGAGGCCAGTGGAAATTCTTACTTTCTTCTGACAGACCTGAAAACGGGGCTCCAGTTCAATATTGACGAGGCCTTAATTGCTGGCAAAATAGACAGAGTGTCAGTCAGTAAGTACAAGGAAGGGCATCTTACAGCTAATGAGCTTGGTGACATTTTGTTGACCAATTCCCAGCCGCATACCGATCTCCATAGCCCCATTGCTGGGGTCTGGCTGCCTGAGACAAATGAAAGAATGGCTATTGTGAAAGCTGCTCGCAAAAACCTGGTTGACAGGAACACTGCACTGAGGTGTCTGGAGGCTCAAACCTGCACAGGAGGGATAATTGATCCCTTGACTGGAAAGAGGTACCCAGTGGCAGAAGCCTTGCAAAGGGAGTTAATTGACGAGGCATGTACTAAACACCTTCAGCAGTGTGAGCTGGTCTTTACTGGCATTAAGCACCCTTTATCAAACAGTATTCTCTCAGTCACCGAAGCAGTAAATAAAAACCTCCTAGACAAAGAATTAGGCAGTCGCTGCTTGGAATATCAGCATTTGACGGGTGGGTTGATAGATCCCAAATCTCATTCTAGATTGTCAATGGAAGATGCCATCAAGAACGGCCTAATTGATGCTGTTACTGCCACAAAAACTCAGGATGACAAATTCTATGTAAAAAACCTGATGTGCCCTAAGACAAAAAAGCAATTCACCTACCAGAAAGCTCTTGAGGGAGCTGTTTTTGATTGCCATACAGGGCTACGCTTGCTAGAAGCCTCGGAGCTGATTTCCTCAGGTATATCGAGGCTTTATTATTCTACCCATTAACTAAGCTAACATGGCAGTCTATTTTGTGAGACAAAACTTTTGTAACAATAAACAGATTATTAAGACCAGACATGGAGCAGACCCCACAGTCACTAGCATTGATGATGTTACCTCGTTGGGTAGTTGAATGTTTGCGAATTTACAATCAAGTTCAGCGACTGCACTAAGAACTCTGCAGTTCAACCCTGAGCTACAGATAATCTCTTCTGTTTTTTTCCCTATGATGTGACAGTTTGTGTGGTAAAGGACAAACTGTCACATCATAGAAATAATTCCCACTTATATAATTGTACAACATGGTGGAGGGAAAAGAAACCCACTTGAACCCTGAATCTTGCAACACAGTTTGGCTTTGCTTATATATGGTGGTTTGCATACACTAAATCTAGTATTACTCTACGCTTGTAACCTTAGAACACAATAAAATTTAGATATTTCTATGTTTTACTGATTTCTGTGAAAGATTTAAATTCATGCTTAATTTTTCTCATAATCTAACTACTTCAGTTATGATTGGATTGTGCTTCGGTTGCTGTTTTGTATAAATAAAAATAGCTTATAAAAAGATGAATTATATTGATACGTTTCACTTCATTGTAGTCTGGTTTTTGGCATTCCAGCTGAACTTTTTAAATTTAATTTTTTCAAAGAAAATATTTCACTGTAATCAAATCAGTGTATGTTATTAGCAATCGCCCAAGTTAGGTAGAGTAGAGATCTAAGTGTGTAGACCTTCTCATAATGACACTTAAATGCTTATTTTCATAACTGCTTCTGCCCATTTTCAGGAAATAGTAAACCATGGAATTATAAATTTGCAATGGTTTGTTGATTAATTATATGAAAAATATATATTAAAAAGAGTAAAAGGTGCAAATTTCTATTAAACTGAGTCTGTAAAAGTGAAGATCTTAAGTACTTGATAATGAATTATATTTGCTGAGGCCTTAAAGCATTTAAGATTGATCAGTCAAAACGTTTAAGGACATTTTTATACTCAATTAAAATGATTTTTTTTCTCATTGTTTTGGCATTTGTCATTACATTTCTTCTAATTGGAGCCTTAAATTATCACTGGAGATGGGTATACAGTTGTCAAACTGGGTTTTGTTTCTGGTGGATCAATGCCTAATGAATAGCAGTATGATATTTTGTCTATGGGAAAGGGTTTTAGGTATTATATATTAATGAAGTGTGGTAGCCTGTTTACCTGAATGATATCAGATGTGGGTTTACATCTGATGCAAAAGCTGCAGTTTAATAAAGTTTTCCTTCCCGTTGTTTGGGAAGATAATCTTGGATACTATCATATGCATTGAGTCAGCTCTGTATAGAAGAATGTGCTCACATGTATCATAATGACTGTTTTGCTTTTTTTAAAAAATTATCTTCAAATAACTCACGTTGGTTGATACTTTTAAAAAACGTTAATCTCTCTCACACACACCCCTACATAATGATTCATCAGCAACTGGGATAAAAATAAAGTTTATTTAACTCTGGCATCTTTGACAATAAATTTCTTAATAGAGTGGTTATGTTTGGCCTGTGCCTATTGTTTATTGTCCAACAATTTTAAATATTTCTGTTTGCAATGCCCATTGTTTATCAGAAATCAATGGAAGAGGAAAAGAAAGAACATGTTGAAAAAACTGGGGACTTACTGAAATGGGTTACAGAAATCACCAGGAGTCTCCACAAAGGCAGCGGAGAAAGGGCTGAAAAAGCAGATTTTCCTAAGAAGGAGGTATTAAAACATTGCTTCAGTGTATATAGTAAACAGTTGCATGGACCTGTAATGTTTGATTTTTGCATGTCTGTAGTTCTACTAAGGAGTCAACTGTGGGTAATGCACATTATTTCATTTCTTCATACCAACAAGCTGAAGAGTTTCAGACAAGACTCTTTGTATTCCCTAAATCAGTCTCAATAACACTCTCCTTTGGTTTCAAATTTTTGTAAAATTTATATCCAACAATACTAGTACTCAGAGTTATAAATCGCTTTTCTCATAGGAATAAACTTGTAATGATTCTGTAGGGTAATGAACATTTAAAGAATGTTTTCCTTACTTTGTACTTACCATTTATGAATATAAAAGAGGACTGATTCTGGAAACAGGACATGAAAGCACCTGCTCAATACTAACTGATATGTGGCAAGAGGCTGCACTTAAACAACAACAACAACAGCAATCTACCTATCATCGGATGGAGGGGTTATGGCTGCTAAAATAACTTACTTGTTTCTGGTTTCTCCAGAGTAGCAAAGTCAACATTGTCATCCTAGTTGGATGGTTTGTGGGGACTTAAAAAAAATGATGAATTTTGGGATGTCCATGTGGTCTTTTCTCCACCTCAAGCAGGCTCTGTTGGTCACATGAATCACAAGCTGTCACTCTTAGTAAAGAACTGTATATTTGAAAGTACACTCTTGCAGCCCAGGGTATTTTTATAGGGCCAACAAAATTCTATTGCATAACCTCAGAAGATTCAACCTTCATCCTAAGCAGAGTATGGTCTGTGAACCCAGCTTCTGGTTTATTCAGCAAGTCTAGTAAACAAATCATAGTATAGTATCCTGGGTGAACTCAGCTAAAATCCGTTCAGTTTAATTTATACTAAATAATCCTTTTTGTTAAAATTTAGAATGTGTATCGAATCATAAATTGACCATATTAATTCTAAGTTTCCCCCAGAAAATAGTTCTCAATCAGCACAAATACATACACACACTATTTTTGATACTATCCAGTGAATATTACTGTAACAGAGGCATATTTTAGATTCAAATTCTATCTTATCAGTTATAATCAGAAGAAAGTAAGCTCGATATTTTTCTTTTGAGAAATCCAAAACAATATACCTATGTCATCATGGATATTCATTGTAATTAAAGAGATGATGAGTTGTTTTGTGTGGCTACCTCCCCAACTGATTTCTCCCTTCAGAATATATTGAACCGATATTATGATAGCAAGGAATATTCATTTTGCTCTGTATATCAGACTCTTCCTACAGAATTGGTTACCAGGAGAACACTTTTATATTCATACTCATGCCTTAAGTTTCAAAATATGGTTCAGTCCTGGGAGCATTAAGGGAACCAAAAGAAAAAAGAAAGATGCTGAAAAAAACAGCTTGCGAGAATAGTTCTTTCCCATTGTCACTATGGACATTTCAGTGCGTATATTTTAGTGCCTTTATTAGCTCACCTGAATCATTCAGGACATTCACTTTTTAGAAGCTAGGAAGGTGTAGCTACCTCCAATGTTAACAAATAAGGAAATCCCCTTTCCCCATCTCCATTCATTCAGACTGTTTCCCAGCCTTCTGGAGTAAATTATGTTGTGTACAGGGATAAAGATAGTAAGAATCTAATCTTCTGACAGAATGAGATCTGCGATGAAATAGTTTTAGTAGTAATAAGGATTCTGGATGGCTGTGACCTCTTTTAGCCTGAATTTATATGACATTATTAGGTCTTTTGGTAGAACTGTAAGCTATGTAAGAAAAATATTTGGAACCATAGCAAGTATTCCTTCAGTATATATATTTTTATGACTGCTATCGGCACATATTGGAGAGTGTCCATTCTTTCGCAAGGAATAAAATATTCCAGTTAGTGCTCTGAGCAGTTTGGCAATTGCTGTAATTTTAAATTAATTTGAACAATTGAAAAGCTTATGAACTGTGTAAGCTTTCAACTGCACTTAGACTGTACCTCATCTAATGTTTGACTTCTGTCAGTTACATTAGACAAAAGTGAATTAAAGATAAGACTGAAGAGTGAGTAGCAAATAAAAGTTCAGTCATTCAGAACTATAAGTTCTTTCTCATGTAATTCCTCTTCTTCATTCGGTTTCAAGCTTTCAAATGATATGTCCAAGATAGGCTTATAGCAATGTAGCTATGAAGCAATGAAGTGAAAATTACAGCAGGAAAGAATATGTGTAGCTTAGGGTGAATCCCAAAGGGAAAGTTGCAGATTGTTCTTCAAAAAGAGTTTCTACTACGGTAACATGTCAGAGGCTTGAAGGTATTTAATGACTACATCATCTTTGAGTTGGCTCCAGTCCATCTTGGGGCAAAATTTGTCAGAGTTGTTCAGTATTTGTTTTTAACTAAGAAGAATTGATGATAAATCAGTCATACATGAAGTATCAGAATCTTAATTTACCCTAATAATGCCGGCATCCCACCTTCCCCATACAGATAAACAAAAATCCAGCCCAGTGATACATTATATTCCTCCAGCTAATGTAAAAACAAAACAAAACTGGAAATAAGCTTTATTTATCTTCAACTATAGGTGGAATATTGAGTAAATTCACATTTATATCGGGATGAGATGCAAGTAAATAAATAATCAGCCTGTTCTCACTCAACTGTATAGGCTTACTTAAAAGCCACTTAAAGCAAAGACCAGAACAGTTTAAGTGGGAAAAAATAGAGGCTTAATTAGCACATTTGTTTATTTAATATTTTTAATATTACTTTACATGTAGATTTCAACGTTTTGTTTCTTGTTAAACTAGCTGCGTCATTGCTCTCCTAATTAAGCATACGTTAGGATATTTCAGTTCTAAGTTTTGATTTAAATTCCTAGTCATTTCCAAGAAAAAAGGATACAAGAATGCCCATCTTGACACATCTCTGAGAGACTTATTTTTGTATGCGCATATATGTGTCTATTTATATACAGTATGATCTGGCTTCTTCAAAAGCAAGACATAAATTAAAAGACATGAGGCATGGCAATCTCTAGTGTATTATTAGCAAAACGCCAATATGCTCCAAATATGCATATTTTTATACTTAATCTTGAAATATTTTATATTCCTCAAAGTAAATTTTTAAATCGATTAGAGCATTGTAGATATTTGAATGCACTTTATTATTTTTCAGATTTCTTCTGATGAATTATCAGCCAAGAAAGAACAGCTATCAGAGGCTTTGCAAGCAACACAGATATTTTTAGGAAAACATGGTGACAAGTATGTTACACGTGATCATCTTATTTTGAAATTTAATGATGCTGTTTCAGTCTCTGTAACAGCATTTAGTCTTTTGATATGTTGAATCGGCTATAGTTTCTGAAACTTAAAAAAAGGGGTCTCAATTAATTTTAGAGGGAACATTTGTCCCAAAGGTGCTTTTCCAAAAGGCAACTGGACCTCTTGTTTTTTTCCCCTTGAAAATGTTTCGCTTTTCATCCAAAAAGCTCCTTCAGGACCTGGATGATTGAGAATTCCCATAGACATTTTTGAATTTCCTCTTCCTTATTCCTGCTTATGATTAAAAGGGAAGTAAGATGTTTGTTCTAATGACTGGTGTAATTGTGCAGCTTGTGGCTGTCTCAGACCTGTTTGTAAAATTACCCCGATCCTAATTACATTACACCTACGAATTGTGATCTTAATAGCAGATCTTCGACTTAATCTTCAATCTGTTCAAATCTTAGCATAATGGGAATTACAACTTACTACTTGGTGCAGCAGTCATTCTCTCAAATAGAATTTTTATTGAATCCAGTTTCAGTCATTCTCAGTTTTCCTCGAAGAAGCAAAAGAAGACTTTCTCATCATTTTGGAAGCTGTGAGCTGGCTTTAATAACATTTTTAAAGTTAGTTTTATGTATTCTGTTGTGCATCATCTTTGACAACTAATTCTTAATATATAATTGGAAGGTGGTTATGTCACGGCTACGGCTATCTGTAGCTGCTTAGGAAGAATAATATACAAGTCCTCCAAACAAGTTTGATGGTTTTTAGGTGAAGTGTTGCTATGCAAGTGCATGAATAATCACTCCATCCTCAGACACCAAGTTTGCAGTCTTCAGCATGACATTCAGAAATATTACATTGGCTGCAATGCACCTCTCTAGTAGGTAGCGTTGGAAAAGCTGTTGTTTTTGTAAATATTTCAGGCCTAGATTATGCATGAAATTTTGCAGTTGACCTGTGTAAACACTGATTAGTAGAAAATACTGTTTGAGCATTTAATGCAAAGTCTCATTCAAGGCGTCCCACTTACAAAAAAAGTTTGCATGTGTTGGGGAGGGGGTGCACGAAGGGAGGCTCAGCCAATGTCATTGTATATATGTACATAGTACTATTATACTATGACAATAAAGGTTTCACCATTTTCATCATTCATCGTGAATAATCCAGATCAAATTGCTCACAGTTATTTTCACAGGCAGCCATATTCAGCTGTATTGTTTCTAAATTCATTTTCAAAACCTGTAATTATTTCTTCTGTGAGGTTTTATAATTAGTTCTTGCTGAAATGAAAACTGTATTTATGTAGTACTAATGTGTTAAATAGACCAACCTGGGGTCCAAAGTCCTCTAAACTGCTACTTTTACAAAGCAGAATAGTTAAATAGGATTCGGTTTTGGTTGTTGAATCTAGGAACCCAAGTTCAGATTGTAAATTATTTCTGGTTTTGTTCTGTCGCTTATGGAAAGAGGAATGTTGCAGTGAACTACCCTAGTGTTCAGGTTGTTGGTAAGCCAAGATTTATCAGAATCATGGCTTGTTACTTTATGCTATTGCTGTCTATTTTTGAAAATCACATCTGTATCGATGATTTGTTTTATAGAATGACAAATGACGAGAAAAATGAAATGGAAAATCATATCAAATCTTTGCAAGAGTGTTCCAAACTCTTATCCAGTGAAGGTTTGATACAGTTGGAGGAGAAAATAAATATGGAAGTTGAAAACATGGATGCAAAGGTAGTCAATAACCTATGTTATATAGCTGATGATCATGTATGTTCTAAATCTTACTTATTGCATGTGTTTAGAACTGTATATTAATATTTTTTTAAAAAAAATCCTGCATTAAGTTGTATGCATCAGACAAAATGAAGGCTAAATGGGAATTTTCAGTATCTTTGTGTAATAAGAATTATAACTAAATGTATAGAAAGGAAAATATAGTCACGTATATGAATAAATCTTTAAATCTGTGTCTTGCATGACTAAGAATAAAAAAAATCATACATCACTTACCTTTCTTTTTAATACCCATCATTTACAAATTCTATGTTTCAGAGTCCTGACACCCTACAAAAAATTGGTAGATTATACTTCATGCTTTGTACAATATTTTAATACATGTATTTCAAAAGTTGATTAAATTTCAGCTGGTTACATGCTTTTGAAAGGGCGCTCTCACTACCTGTGAGATATCTTAATGCCTATCATGATCTATAAAAAGTATTGCAAAATGTCAGTTAATACATGCAATATATAAATATATTTAATATATGAAAAAATATTTTCACATGTGTATTAAATGTTTCTAATTGATGATTTTCGATGCAAACCAGTTGCAATGCATTTAGGTGGTTACAGTGGTGTCAACATAAAAGTGCTGTATGCTGTAAACATGAGTAGCATGACTATTGGTATCACTGTTTTCTGAATATCCTTAACTTCTCACCTAGCACATAGATGGCATGACAGTTTGTCTTCCAGGAACGTGTGTTTTTCACTCACTATACGATCATTGGCTCTTGTATTCCACTAACCTTGCTGATGTGTGCAGAACATAGACTTTTGGTTTGCTGGTGCATGCCGTGTCTCAATCTTGTATCACATCATGTGCAGTTGAATCACTGACATAGATCATTTCTGCATTGAATTGCTAACATTCACAGTCTTGCTCCAAATCTGGTAAGTAAATGACTTTTATTGCTGTCTACAGATAAGTATTTAAATTCAGTGATTTCATGCTTTTAACATTTATTAGATACTGAAAAAATGTATTTTTATGTTCTTAGGTGGACAAAGTCATAGCTGGCATCATTGATCAGACTACTGGAGATACATTTTCAGTCTTCCAGGCAATTTATAAAGGCCTTATTGACTATGACACTGGAATTCAGTTACTTCAGAGGCAGATTATTTTATCTGGTTTAATTTCACCTACCTTGGGAAAGAATTTTGATCTTGAACAAGCAAAGACCCTTAAGCTTGTTGATGAACAAGTTGCATTGAAACTACAAGGTTTGCAGAACGCTAAGAAGATTATTTCACAGCTGAGTGTAACCACAATCCCAGTTGTGACTGCTTTGGAGCAAGGAATCATTTCAGAATCTCTTGCTGCTAAAATTCTTGAGATTCAGTTTTCTGGAGGATATCTAAAGATAGCAGGCACAGGAGAACTACTGACTTTGTACAAAGCTTTTCAAAAGAACCTGATTTCTGGAGCGTTATATACTAAGATCCTAGAAAGCCAAGATGAATCTAGAGATCTTATTGAACCCAGTACTGCAGAAAAGTTATCCTTTGAGGAATTGCTTGAAAGAACTGTAGTACACAAAGAAACAGGCTTAAGGTTTTTACCAGTGGCTCTTCAAGAAAGAGGCAAAGTAACACTAAAATGTGGAAGAAAAATAACTGTTATGAGGGCAGCTCATGAAGGACTCATAGAGAAGGAGACTATGTTCAGGCTGTTAGATTCTCAGCTACTTTCTGGGGGTATAGTTAATCCCAGTTCGGATCACAGGATGACTGTCGAAGAAGCAATGAGAGAGGGAGTTATAGATCAAGATACCGCCTGTGCTCTTTTGACTCGTCAGATTCAGTCTGGTGGAATTCTATCACCAGATTCCCCAAAACGTTTGACTGTAGATGAAGCTGTGCAGTGCAACCTGATCTCTTCCACTTGTGCCTTGCTGGTATTAGAGTCACGGCAAGGTTTTGTAGGACTCATTTGGCCACATAGTGGTGAAATATTTCCTTTATCTGTATCTTTGCATCAAGGCATGATCTCTAATGAATTGGCCTGCAAAATTCTAGATGGGAGGCAAAAAATAGCAGCGTTATATATTCCAGAAACATCTGAAGTAATCAGCCTAAATAATGCAGCCCAGCAAGGAATTATAGATAGTAACATTTTATCTATTTTGAGTAATATTACCCTTCCCGATGAATTGCCGAATGTGGATAATGTGCCATTCCCTTTGAAAAGAACTGCAAGGTGTCTCTCGTTTTGTGAATTCCATCCATCTACACAGAGTGATCAAAGAAAAGACACTGAGCACCTGAACAACAGCAAGCCCGCAAGTCACCACTCTCAACAGAATCAAAAGCTATTCATGTCTTACCTAATGATAAATAGTTGCATGGATGCAAATACAGGGCAGAGGCTTTTGTTGCATTGCGGTGACTTACATGAAGCTGTCAGTTTGTTAATGGATGACAAGAATCCTGAATGCATTAAAGTTAGAATTGAAGAACAATTTTGTGAATCTTCTCAAAATAGGGAGGGTCCACATCTTGAGCAACTCCCTAAAAATGTGATACTTAGCTCTGCTACTGGCAGTGCTTTAGGTCAAGAGGCAAGTATCCAAAATAGGCTTTGCAACAACAACAAGGATGAATTTCAAGAAGTTCACCAGAATTTAGTTAACCAACCATATGCTAAAAATGATGAGGCAAAGGAGTCCCTTGATAAGCATTTGCAAGGAAAGCATCTTTTAAGCAGAAATGAAGTTGATGTTTGCATGATAGACAGGGAAAATGAGAATGGCAATGAAAATCTTTTAGATAAACTAGATAATGTTTTGGATAATAATACTTCAGCATTTACTAATGAAAGAAAAGTATCAAACAGCACTGAGGAATGTCCACCTCACATTCTGCATGATAATAAAGAAATTATGTTAATAAAAGATGAAGAAAAAGTTAATTTCCAGGATAGTTTATTTACCACTGTGAAAACTGAACATATATCTTTAAAAGACACTACTCAGGAAGAATTGGGGGCTTGTAATGAAGAAGGGATATTACAGTCAGACACTAGCATCATTGCTGCATCTCATAAACATAATTACGGAGTAGCTCTTTTGGAACCTAGAGATCCTACTCCTGATAACCTATTATTGGAGACCTGTATGAATAACCATTGGACATCTATGGTGGAAAATACTTTTTCTAAGGATGATCCACCTCCGAAAGACAATATCAGCTTGATAAATCAAGAGCAGAGGAAAACTGAAAGTAATGAATCTCTGGAAAGCAGTATTAATATCAATGACAAACCTGTGAATGAGAGTAACATAGATAGTAGTCATTTGCATGATTATTGTACAAAATCTTACAGAGTTCCATCATCAGAATGTGATGTTACAGCCATTGACTCCTTTCAGATAGATCATACTAACACTCATATTGACCGTCCAGTGGAAGACACTATTGATACAACTTTGGCAGGAATCGGTTCTGAATTTCTTGATGGATCATCTGTCAGTATAGATAACCAGCTTAAATTACTTAATGAGCCATTTGTGAATGATAATAGGTTACTTTTAGAAGACAACAATAGTAAGCCTTGTGAAACATGGGATGAAAGAAAATGTAGTAATCCACATTTGGGAAGTAGTAGCGAATATAGAGATAGTCAAGGCCTTTGTGACATAGCTCAGCATAAAGATGGCAGCACACATAATTATCGTAATGATGATATTGTTGATAATATGGCCAAAGTTGATATGGGTAGGTCCTGTACAGATAAGGAAGATATTCCAGAAGCCAGTGACGATGTACTGTGTATTAAAATTGCTATAGATAAGTCAACTGAAGAAGCATCAAAATATTTGCTGCATAAGAAAGAGGAGAGTTTTCTGTGCTTTGATCAATTAGACAATGATGTTACACTTGAAACTGTGACTAAGAAACTATTCAGTGGAGGCACTGTTCAAGAAGAGAAGACAGAAGGGATTGGAAATGTAGACAGGGAATTCAAAGAAAAAGAAAGAGATGAGATTTTCACTTCTCCTGGAAAATTGGATGAAGCTGAAATAAAAAGAGATGGACAAGAGCGAAGTAGTACTGAAGAAGAAAATTATTCTGATGAAATCGAACAAGAAAGCATTTCTACAGATAATTACTTAGGCAGTAAGGATAATGAAAGTGAAGATGACTTTGATAGTTATGATTACGTAGATTTTGATTATTATACATCTGATGAGCCAGATTCTGAGAATGAGAAAGTGATGGAAACACATTATTCACAGTGCCGTGGTGTAAGCCCTGACAGCCAATGTTTAGAAGATAAGAGAGAGCAGTTTCAAAAAACAGTAGAAGACAACATTACTCATCATGACTACAGCTTGCAAGTGGAGTTGAAACATGACTTACCGTGTTTTAAAAAAAACGTGGTTGATGACTATCAAAATTTAACAAATGATGAAGTTAAAGATGAAAGCCAGAAAGATGCTGAAAAGGTTTCTGCATCTTTCTTAGAAAGAAAGTTTGAAGCACGCTATAGTCAAACTATGGCTTCAGAGAATACCACTGAAACAAAGGATGTTCAGGTTGAGACAGATATTATTTTTCAAGACACCTTGCCCTCTATGGACGACAAGGCTATCGAGCATGATGACAGAGCATTGTTATTTCTGAGTTGTAAGAAAGGTCATGGAACAAATGATGAACTCTTAGTACAAGATATGACAGGTGATGTAAAACAAAATAAAAATGGAGCATGCCTTCTGTGGAAAGATAGTATCAGGGAATCAGATGGAAGCTTGACAGAGAATTGTTCATTAGGTATTAAAAATACTTATGAAACTATTCCCTCATGTCAAGAGAAAACGAGTCTTGTTCAATTTTCAGATGAAGCTAAATCCCTTGAACAACCTAGTGGCTTTGCTACAGACATAACTATTGACCGTGATGAAGTAGTTGACCTTTCTACTTACTTAAAGCAGTGTGCACAAAATATCAAAACCAAGAATATCCTAACACTGAGACAGGGAGCCTCATCTGACTTTGTGGAAATTGAAAATGGCGATAAAGATAATGGAACAGAAGCTGTAAAAAACAAAAGAAAACAGCCTGCTGAAGAACCGAATTTCCAGATTCTGACACCAGATATACCAGAACCTAACCAAATGAATAATGCCAAAGGAAGAGAAGGGCATTCCAAATTGTGTGAAAAACTCCAATCTGAAAGCTTTGATATTATGGAAGATAAAACTACTGAAGAAGTAATTAACAAAGTTGGAATGGATTGTAAGGAAAGTTTGCAATCAATTGGCTCCTTTTTTGATACTATAGGCACTATAGATAATAGCTGGCCCAGTACAAAACAGAAAATGCATGAAATACTTGATAATCACAATAGTGAAAGAAATGTTGAGATAGATTACATTCAAGATAATAATTCTACTTTCTTACAAAAAGCCACCCAGAAAAATGTGCAGTTATTACAAAAAGAAACATATATGCCATTACACTTGTCTAATGTTCCTGATTCATTGCATGAAACTTTACCAAACATACTTAAAAATAAAACAGAAGATTTCTGCATTCAGTACAAGCAGGAAGATAAATCTTTAAGTTATACCAGCACAGGGGCTTTAATGCAAAATACATTTAAAACTGTTAATTATATGCATCAGGAACAGTCTAATCGATCTGATATCAAAGATGCAAACAGTGATGCTAAAACAGCCATGCTGGTCAATCCATTTTGCCTCAGTGCAAATGAGCAGAATCCTCCTCCAGATATTTGGCTTGATAATAGCAGTCCTGATCTTCTCCTTGATATACTGAAGCAAGATAATTCTAATCATAAAAATAATGACAAACATGGAATCTTTAGTGACAAAGACCAAACTGAAAGGAGTCAGGTGAAAAGAGTTTCTCAGCTTGACCAATTATTTTCAAACTCAGCTGGAGCTAAAGATGCATCAGAATTAAAATTAATTGCCTGCTCAAAGAACCCAGCTCTAAGCAGTAATACTCTTGTTTTGGAAACGAATCGGTCTAAGGAACTATACCATTCAGGAGACTACTTTGGTGATCATGCCTTGGAAATGAAGGGATCTTTCCCAGAATCTGTGGCAATGAGCACGGTGAGCAGCAACTTTTACTGTGTTTATATTTTGTTTGTTTGAGTGTCAAAACAGCAGGGAAATTGCTTTCAATTCCATATGAAGAGATAAATGTTCTATAGTTATTGATATTGTAGGATCACTGGTAAAATTTTAAGTTGGTCCTCCAGGCTTATTTTAAACCATTACTATTAAGAATTTGTTTTAATGTGAATAATAATAAATGCAGATAAGGTGTTTTTATAGTTTTGCTAAAATGACCTATTGTTCAAAAAATTTTCCAGTTACCCAGTGCTCTGCAGCCCTGTTCTTGGTACACAGAGAACCTGAGAAGACACTTGATAATGGTCCAAGATATGAAATTTCTCTTAGATGATCTGCAGCCCATCAGTAATGACTTGGAAGCTCTAAAAGTACAACTTGAGCAATTAGAGGTAAATTATTTATTTTCATATAAAATAGGATTGATATAGAAATTGATCGAACAAATGTATATGACTTACAAGATCCAGACTTATATGACTGTCATAGCATTTCAGTCCAGGTCTTCCTTATTTGAATTCCATTTTTATGAACTATATCATTTGCATGTGAAGAAAGGTTACAGCTTTTATCAGCAATAGCGGTAATATTACACAGGAGTCAATTTCACTATTTCTTTTTTTTTTTACAATAAATAAATCATATTTATTTAGCAAAAGTGCAAAACATTTAAACTCCGTTATTGTGTTAGAATGGATGCTGACCGTAACACTGTGCCTTTGTGGCACAAAGTTCCTGAAGGAAGCGGAGACTTTTTGCAGGTTGCCAAAAAAACCGCATTGTACAGTTTCTCTCTTTTTTTTCCTAATTGTTAACCTGAAGAGAACCAAAGATCTTTGACAGAGCTGCGGTTTGCCTTTTGGAAACTGAAAGGCAGCAGGCGGCTACTTGAGGTCAGTGTTTCTCGACTGCAGTCCCTTTTAAGAGGTGTGGATTTCAATTTGCAGAAATTCCCGCCGGCATCTGAGTTCCCAGTTGAGCTGAATGATTGAACCTAAGCAAGATTTTCCCCTTTCACTTTGGGTGAAAAGGAGATCTGAAAATTCACAGTGAGCCATCGATTGCTCTTGCTGGTTTCTCTTTCTCCCCTTATTTAGGCTGGAGGCAATTGACCGTCCACATGGCTGAAATCCTTTGAGTATCCCAAGATAATATCAGAACTCCTTAATTGAACTACCTTCTTCTTGTGCCATATTCGTCATCGGATGTTGGCGATCCTGTTGGCGATCCTGCCTTGATCGACAGCTGCACGGAAAAAGTGCTACTGAGTTTAGTTCAAACCAGTCCCTTAGATTTTAAAGCCATGATGTTCTTTTTCGGGACTGTCGTAGGAAGAAGTTCATGGCAATTCTGGGAAAACTGGAAGGAGGCCTGCTGTATATTTTTATGCCTGCATATACTTATGCTAATTGCTTTGACATAGGTAGGTAAGGGTGGGATTTGCGTGAACAATATCACCATATGACCTGTCATTGATGCATCATCAGGGCTTGCCAATGGGCAGCGTCTCAATACACGGACTCCATCTTTTAGAACATCACACCAGTGTGGTCATTGCTGAGAATTCTGGGGAATGAAGACCACAAAGAGGAGGTTGAGCTGAGGCCCGATATGATCTCGCAGAGATTTGCCCGCCTGTCCATCTGTCTGTCAACCGCAATGAGGAATGAAGAAGGACTCTTCAAGAAGGAAAGGGAGATAGGGGAACCAAGGGGCGGATCTACAAGAATCCGAACAACAGTCACAAAGAATCACATCTTAGTAGAAGATGGTCAAAAGACTGAGCTTCCTTTGAAGGATCTGATAGGGTTTCAATATTTTAAGGCAGAGGCCTCCGACGTTGGTCCCTTTAAGGCTTGTGGGCTTCAACTCCCAGAATTCATCAGCCAGCTATGCTGGAATGAATCCCGCCCCTCCTGATTACAGCGCCATTAGCCTCATTCAAGGATTTGCAACCTTTCTTGAACACTGTCTTGTGTATTGTCATCCCAAATCACCAATATCTCACAAGACCACCCCATGAGACCATCGAACAAGATCTCACCAAGTTTAAAACCTTATTTTATTTGGAGGTCTGAAGGTGTCCCTCAGAGACCCAGAGAGCTTTGAGTAGGTTCAGTGGGTATCTAACATTTCCCCCAAAATATCCCACAGGAAAGGAGGAAAATGAGGGATTTTACCTTGAGTCGAGTCATGCATTTGGTCCCTTTAAAAAAAAAAACGTTTAACACTGCTAGCTCGGTGGCAAAACATGACAACACAATAACTGCAAACCCATGCGTTTTGCACAATATTCGCAATGGCATTATTGCACAGAAATATCGCAATATTTATGAAACCAACCTGGCTTCGTACATCACATCTAGCTCCATATGCACCCAGAAACCAGAGTTAAAACTAAGCCTGAGGTATTTTCAGCTGACCTGATTAGATTTGTCACTTGAACACCCCCATTACTACGTACACTAACCTGGTAGCAAATCCCAGGTTTTAAGCATTAGGTTGTGCAGATCCTCAGAAGATCGCTTTGCAGGAGAGACACACGCCTCTCCGCCTTTCTTAGTGGCAGAGCGGTATGGCTGAACCTTACTCGTGAAAAGCAGCTTCTGCACATGAGTGGCAGGTCTGCAGAAATTCTGTCCTCTGAGGCAAAATCCTGGGTCAAGGAAGATCTCCTTGGATAGTTGATTTGATCCCCTTGGATGGCACTCTGACCTGCACACGTCTATTAAGGAGAGGCATATCCCAGCAGAAATGTTGCTTCTCTGTATTCGTGGATTAGCAAGCTGTTCCTCT
>JANHFO010001070.1:559949-574136 GCA_032468095.1 Pareas carinatus
AATGGAGAAGGTAGGATAACAGTCCAAGGCAGCCAGGTATTAAAATAGCCTTAAAATAGTAGATGAAAGTCCTAAGACATCTGCAAGAAAAACAATAGAGAATTTAGCAAGATGACAATTGTTTACCAAATAAACAAGGAAAACAAACATTTAAAAAACTTCTGGACATCTCTAGGGAGCCTGAAAATTGGCCAGTCTTATGTAGAATTTTGCTTCATATTTTAAGCCAAAAAGAATTGGGAGAAGTGCATTCATAGTGCATTCAAGTCTTATAAGCTGGATATACCTGAATCTCTATTAGGGAATTACGAATTTCATCGGTTTATCATAATTTAAAATACATATTGATATAGAGAGAGTGTTATCCAGAATGCGTGGGTAAAAAATAACTGGTTAAATTAAAATTAAATTTAATTGATCATTTTGAAACAGTTGATCCTATTATATTAATAAATTAAAGCCCTAGAGTCTAGAGAATGTGATATTTGAAGTTTTTGCATTTCTTTAAAAAATTTAACTGGTCTTCTCTAACAAACCAACCATACTGATTACTAGAACATGTATAAAAACCTAAAGATATAAGAGAAAACTAGGCATGCTAACTTAAGACTTAACTTAGTTGATTTTAATCATGGATTAGTTCAAATCTGTTTAACATAGTTTCTAGTTAACACATGCTGTTATGCTTTTATTTTTACCTTGCATTGCTTAACGCTGAGGAATTTTTTATAAATCTATTTAACCATCTAATCTTTTTATGTCTGTTATTTTATTACCCATGCTTAGTTATGATGCATAAAATGTGCAAAAGATAGGACTGTAATTTCATTAAAAAAACTAAGATGAAATTCATAAAAGTTCATTTTATCTACCAATCTTTATTGTGAGAATGTAAGGTAATTTAGGGAGATTTACGGAAATGATCATCATGAAAGTTTCATTAACATTTGTTGAAATCCTCCTTTTTAAAAAAATGTAGTCTTTTTACCTTAGCATTGCTTCCTTAGGATTGCTACGTTTGGGTACAGTTTTAACAGGGTGAACCCGCTAGCATTATCCACAAATCTCAGGTGCTTCATCTCTAGACATCCATGTAGAATAGAATAAATCAAATGCTCTCAAGCCTTGGAATTTTAGTCAAAGTTGATAAAAGTTGACTAATGTGAAACTCTGTCCATGTTTCATTTGATGAACCATTGTATGTCTCCAAGGAACCATTTTCTTTTGTATTTTACCAGTTTCCAGTTGGCATTATATCTTAAAATCTATCTAGACATAAATGTAAAACATGAATATAGGAAAATCAGTTATTGTAGGTGAATAAACAAGAGAGAAAAGAATTTTCATTTAACTGAGATAAATCTTTTAAAAGCTATAAAGAATAACAAATATTGACAAAAAAACCCCAATTTAATCCTTTTTTTAAACTGACAAGTGAGTTTAGCTGAATATCTTATGCTTCTGAACCAATTATAGAAACAAATCTGGAAAAACTCTGACACTCAAGATCCTGATTGTGAAGATAAATGCAAGATATGATCATGTATTGTAGATCTCAGAAATAACATAACATCCAAGCTATGGCTTTCTATGTCATGGAAATGGAAACTTACATGATAACCCATTTTAATGTATTCTGGCTACAGTGAACAAAATTCATATACAGATACTTTTTTTGAAGACTTCTGTAGACTGATCTTATTACTAAGGAACTTTCAGACTGGCAAATTTCCTTTTAGAATTAGGTTCTGCTGGATCATTTAATAGAGGTTTACAGAAGACAAGCTGTTGGATATAATTCTATAGATGGCGGTCCCTTCTATTATAATGTTCATTAACATGAACTATGCATGCATATATGTATTTATGAAATTTATCTACTGCCCCAATCCAACAAACTTTCTTTTTCTTTTCAGACACTATTGTAGATAAATATAACCAGTTATCTAAAGCAGTGAACAATCGTAATGAAAAGCTCCAAATAACTTTGACTCGTTCATTAAGCGTTCAGGATGGATTAGATGAAATGCTAGATTGGATGAATGGTGTTGAGAAGAATCTCGAGGTGCATGACCAAGTGCCTTTGAACTCTGCTGCTATTGAAGATGTCATTAGCAAAAGTATGGTAAGTAGAACTTTAATAGGACCAAATCTCTATAGGAAAATTTTAATTTTAACAGAAGAGAAAATGACTTGAATAGCATGGAAATATTCAAAGAAGAATCAACTGTACTTCAAAGCAGTGGCTAGTACCAAGCCATAGTACAGTTGGCTTGATTTTGTCTTTGTTTGATTTGTGGTTCCAGGAATTGCAGATGATTAGTCATGGTTTATGATTTAGCCTTGTGTGTGAATTAGGACAGTGTGGTTTATTAAACAAGCTATTATTCAGGGAAACTACAGTTATTATGTGAGGTCACCCAGTTACTTTCTTTAAGGCTCATAGTACATGTATGTTCTGATAATACTCGAATAAGCTGAGTCATTAAATATCCCGAAATGAGATGTTTTCATGCAAATCCTTTATAGTCTGAATATACTAGCACAAGCTCCATAGTGGGTGGATATCCATTGATGAACAAAAGCATATAAATATTTTATCAACTTTCTTTTCCAAACAATTTTATTTCAGGCACTAGAACAAGACATTGTAGGCCGTCAGAGCAGCCTAAATACCATGAAAGAAAAAATGAAGAAATTCATGGAAACTGCAGATCCCTCAACCGCATCTTCTCTAGAAGCTAAAATGAATGAGCTTTCCCAAAGATTTTGCAGAGCTCATAAGAAACATAAGAAAAAAATGGAAGACATGGAACAGTTGAAGACCAAAGTGGAATTGTTCGAATGTCTGTCTGACAAACTTCAGTCATTCTTCAATAAGAAGGCTCAAGCCCTCAATGAGGCTGATATTCCAGGAAAGGATGTTGCTGAAATGTTCCTTTGTGTGCAGGTACAGTGTATTTTTCATCCTGTGAAGTGCTGTCTGGCTTTTACTGAATAGCACAATTGTGAAGTAACCATCCGCTCTAAAATGATAAAGGAAGCTGTTAAGTTCAAGGACTAAATGTTGAATCTTAGGGTTATCCAGTCAGGTATAAAGCAGTTTCTTTCTTCATTTTGTAGGAAACCAACACAGAATTGATGAAGCAGAAGAAAGATCTCGAAGTTTTGCAACACCTCATTGAAGAACTTTCTCCTCATGCTCTACCAGGGGACAAGTCATTAGTGTTAGAAAAAGTAAATGTATTATCAAAGAAATTTAGAGAAATGGAAGAGATGATACAAGAAAAGTGAGTATAGTCACTGAATTTTGGAAAGGAGATGGGAGATAACGATTATGTGACAACATCAAGGCTGTCAAAAAGTTACTGACTTTTTCTGGATTAATGATTAATAGATCTACAATTATGACTTTATTAGAGACTCTTTTTGGCAATATATTAGAATATAATGAATGACATATTTCATAAATGACAGATAGAATTATATTTAATAGTAACTGGTACTTTTGTATTGCAGTAACATCGGGTTCCTCTACGTTGGATGCTAGCTGGACAAGGCACTTAGTTTCTAGGAAGAATTTGAGCCTGTTGGTCTTAAGTGGACATAATTCTTTATAACTTCACTTCTGACCCCTGTAATTTGGTTTTCTGCTCTTCCTGATTGGTGATAGCTTTAGAAAATTGACAGGAGGATGGATTCAAGCAATTGCGACTTGCTTCTCTTGGGGAGAGGATAATTCTGTTCCCCTCTATGTTCGTCTTTGGATCATGCCTGGGTTTCATCCTGTTTGGATTACTACAATGCACTTGGGGGGGGAGGGGTTTGCCTGTGAATATTATGTACAAGCTGCAAATGCTCTGGAATATAGCATTTCAACAGTTACCTGATGCATCAGTGTGATATGCCTGTGTTGCACTTGTAGTGTGACAGTTACACTATTTGCCAGTTTTCTTCCATGTGTAATTTAAGGTGATGGTAATCATTTTTAAAGGTTTAAGATCTGGATATCTTTAGAACTGCCTTCTCTTAGTGATCCTTGCCTGTTATTTAAGATTTAGAAGAGCAGGCTCCTTATGGTCCCTACCTTTTGGCAGTCTCTATGTGAACAGATGCAGTAGGCCTGCTCAAGGATTTTTTTATTCCAGCTATTTGTTAACTTTATCAAACTATTTCAGTATATATATATCAACAGTCTGAATATAGCTTTTCCAACCGATTTAATTTAGAAAAATACTATATATTTAGTTCCAAGGTCAAGGAGGCCATAACCTCCCTAATTCACTGTTTCTGTTTTTAATTTTATAGAGAGAAGGACGTGTCCTCTTGCCAACAACAGATGGATGCATTCAGGTGTTGCGTTGAGTCTCTGAAAAAATGGATAGATGAAACAACAGAAAGAATTCCCCATATACAACCCTCTTTAAATACTGATAGCTTAAAGAAACATTTGCAAAGCACCAAGGTAAAATGTGTTTGTTTTTACTTCAGGACAAGGATTTTTATATCCATTGATTTAACAATGATCTCTGCACTAAAGGGCTTGCAACACTACCATTTGTGCAGTATCACTATAGCGCATTTAATCCAGGCCAGAACTGTGTATGTTCCATTGACCTGTGCAGTATGTGGAAGGACTTTCCTATGCATCATAAAGGAGAGAGTCACTCATTAGATACAAAAGATCATTTGTATAATAGAAACATATATAAAATGGAAACTATGATTTCAAAAATTAATTAAAGAAATGGCCTTCCAAATGTTTTCCTGAGAAATAATATTGTTCTGAGTTAGGATCAAAACAAACCCTGCTGTGCTTTAAGAGGCAAATAGGACAAGATATGATGTGTGTCCCTGCCACTTTCTCCTTTGTTCACCAAATTCCAGCGTAGCAACCCCCAGCCCTGCCTTCCCACAGCCTCCACCACTGTCAGTGTCCCAGCATGGCATATTCCTTCAGCTTGCCTCCATTCAAGTCTAGGACAACTCGCCCCAGCCAACTCATTGCAGATCAATTCAACCCAGAATAACTCAAGAGAAAGACAAGTGGGTTGCAGCAGGACGTGTCTTGCTTTAGGTTTGAACTTTTTCAAGATAGAACTCCTCAAGGCTGGAGTGAGTTGCAATTCTACTTGTCCCTTTCTTCAGTTATCCCCCATTGAATTGTCCTGTACCAAGTTGACTGCAGCAAATCGACCAGGGCGAATCGGCTTTGAGTGAGACAGCCGGGGAGTGGAACAAGTTGCCCCATTCCGTCGCTAGATGCTTAAATTTTCCCCCTCTGTCCACTCCCCGTTTCCCCAAAACATACTTCTGCCTGGAACAACTATCTGGAAAATCACAAGCCACTTCTCATTCTTTATCTGGACCACATGTTCAGATTTCAGTAACTAAATTACCTATTCCATGGCATCGTTGCTTGCCAAATTTCTTCTGCTGCACTATTCAGCAGTTAGAAATTTCATTTTCTGTTCTACTGATAGGCCTGAAATTGCAACCATTTGTTTAGCAACTGTTCAAAGTTACAACAGCTCTGAAAAAGTGGTTTACAACCAGTCCTCACACTTAAACCGCTGTAGCAGCATCACAGGCACATTATTAAAATTCAAGTGCTTGGCAACTGACATGTATTTCTTAGTGCTTGACAACTGACATGTATTTTACAATGACTGCAGCATCCTAGGTTGATATGAACACCATTTGTGACTTTCCCAGCTTGCTTCCAACAAGCAGAGTGAATGGGGGAAGCCAGATATTCTTATTGACCACTTGTTTTAATAACTGCAGTGTTCACTTTACAATCATGACAAAAAGTTCATATAATTGGACATGACTCACTTCGCAACCATCTTGCTGGGCAACAGTTCCAATTGTGATCAAGGGCTACCTGTAATTAATAAACACTGCAGAATTTCAAGTTTGAGTTCTGATATTTTTAAGGTTAGTTCTGGGTATGAATTCCAAATGAGACATGATATGACAGGAATCATAATGGATAAAAACAAGATAGGAGAAAAGTATATTCAGCCTATCAAATCCTTTAGAGGGTAAATATGTTATCTCCAAACGATGACTGTAGTTACTATTGAAAATAATAATTTGTTCATTCCTTAGGATTTGGAGGATGAATGGAATGCAAAAGCTCCTGATCTTAAGAAATTGAATAGCAGAGGAAATGCTTTGTGTAACTTAATTATTGCTGTGACTTCCACTGCAAAGTCATGGGGAGGAAAGTCAGGTATGTTGGCTGGATAAGCATGATTCTGAATGTTTGACTCATTTGAAAAGATGCATAAAATGATTACTAAAACACATTGTTTTAAGAAATATTCCCCAAATCATTGCTACATTTATTGGAAAATTTAAAAAAACAACCCATTGAACAGTCATTCTGGAATCCTGAAAGGAATCAATCTGTTTCTTGTTAAATGTTTAATAATGCTAATGCACAGAATGAATTAAGAAAATGATTTAACATACCACTGATCTATTTTCATGTCCATATTCCTTATTGTTCTTAATTTTTGTATTCTGTTTGTTTTTAACGTGGCTGTACTGACCTGAGTCTATTTTACGGAGAAGGGCGGTATAGAAATTAAAATATTATTATTATTATTATTGCATCATGCAACCTTACATTTCTTGCAAATCATTCAGGTTCTCAACTGATGACATGGTTTTGTCTGCTTACTGCTATACATTTCATTCAGGACTCCTACTTTCCCTTTTGGCAGTCATTTTACATTTATTCTTGTTTCTCTTATATCTTTCATTTCTATCCATGACCCTACCAAATAATGGCTTATTCCATGTCAAGAACTGATCATTGCACATATATCTTTTTCCAGGAACAATCATATCAAGCATGCTTTCTCACTGTATTTCTTTTCCGTAGGTGTGTATGAATAGACATGTTTAAATCATGTATTTAAAGCAAAGAGTCTCTCTTTCTAAAAAAAATGCTCATCAAAAATAGCATTATCAGTTCCTGAGTATCCAGATGAGTCAATAACTTTCTCTTACTTTCCTGTTTTATTTCTTTTTATCCATTCATATGACTTCACATTGAGAATATTGCACAATTTTCTCCCAAACCTAGTTCTTTTATTATTACCATTTATTGAGACAGAAGATGGTGCTGACTGAAGCAAATTATCAGTAGACAGTTTTAAGGATTGGCAGATTATGACCTTCATCAGCTTCCTACCCATTGCTACTCCTAGACACCCATCGGTGTCATCCCAATTGCTTGCTTTCCATTGTTTGGTTTCAGGCAAGATAAGATACTGCTCCTGTCACAGGCTCTTTCTTGCAAGCACTTGAACTTACTTTCCTACCTGAGTAGCAAATCTTTGTCCACTTTCTGATTTTGTTGGGACCATTCTCCTCTCTTTACCCCCCCCCCTTTGACTTATTTTGTCTTGCTGCTTCTGTGGAGTTTGTTTTGTTCCAAATTTCACTTAGCTCCTGTGGAGAAATAAACAGGAGATCAGAAGCATATTATTCATGTAAGAAAGTAGGGGAGGCAAATTGTGAATAATGTATTGTTGATATCTCAGTTTCTTCTTTTGTATTTGTGCTGCAAGATTGCATGCAAGCAAGTAAGCATCAGAACAATATTGTGATACCTCAGCACGTCAAACTTGGCTTGCTGCAGGTGCTTGTGCTGGTGACAGAAAACCTGGGGTTTTCTTCTACAGTTGGTGAGATAGGAAAGGTGCTAGTCGTGGCAAAAAAGGGTGCAGTTTTTAAAAGCAAAAAACCTACTTTGATTTATCTTCACCATTTCTTCATTCATGATTGTTGTGGAAAACATTTCTTCTTGTTGTTGGAAATTATGACACAGTTTTCTCAACAACTCAGAAACAATAGGCCCGCTTCATCGTGTGATGCACTGATTAGTGTTCTTAGGTCTGTCTGCTCAAAAGAGAGACTAGGATGGAGTTCTCAGAAGTGACCATCCCGCATAGTTGGGCTAATGCATCCTCTGTGTAGTAATCAGAACATCTATGATAGCTTAAAAATACACTGAATTAGTGCTAGCATTAGATAGACAGGCTGCTTACCTTACGTATCTATTTTTGCTGGCCTTGAATGTAGTACATCTTAATTACTTGATTTACTATTCTCTAAAGGTAACATTTTTCTGCCTCACAGCCAGAATAGATGGATGAATCTTGAGTACCACTTACCTTGACTGAGTTAAGGGAAACGTATCTTGTGATAGGCCCATTCCTCTTCATTCATTGTTGTAGTAACGGCATTGTGTTTCAAGATCTTACAAGTTTTTTATCCAGAGATGAATGCACATTAGGTACAGCCTTTAGGCTACTAGACTAAATCTGCTCAGTCATATTTTGAGAAAGCCACTGAGTTTCTTCTGGTTTGGTTAAGTAACAGTGATTAGTGGGTAGGCACTTTCTATTTTGACCGCCATATTTAAAATTCTGTGTCTTCAGAGTTTCTTGCAGTTCTGTCCTCCTCCTTGACATCCAATAAGGGAGTTAAAATAATTCCATTCTTCTGGGATCTTAAATCCAGCTGATTGTTTAGTACCATCCATCTTGGGGTGACTTTATCAATCTAAATGCTGTTTCGATTTGTTTACTCTGTTGTACGCCAACCAGAATCTCCAGATTATAGCAGGTTACAAACTGTAAATTAATTAAATGTCTCACACTCCTGTAATACACAGTTCAGAGTGCGAGAATGATCCAAGGAAATAATATATGACAATATGCATGTTCATTAAAGTTAGACAGCACTTTAGACATGTGTGACTGTTCTTTGCAACTGCCAAGAGGTTTTAAAAAAAGTACAAATGCTTTAAAGGGTTGTAGTCAGGGTGTTAAAAAGGTGCCTTTTCTCACTCTGAAGCATTGTTGGGGAATTCAACTCAAAGCATTCCATATTTTATTCCACTATATTACTGATTTTAAGTATTGTCAGAGAGTCTAAGCTGAAAAACTCTGCATATAAGTGTACTATGTTCTGCAAAAATCTTTCTTGAGGAGAAGGAAAAGAGCTGAATCTAATGTTTCTAAATTACATCACTTTAAAAATATAGTCCATTCCTAAGGCAGCCTTCTGTAAAGGAAAGAAATACAATAACTAGAAATCTAGTGTGATTCAACCATTGGTAGGAGTAGCAGTCAATTATCAGCCTATTAAATTTGTTAGACCACCAAACTCCATAATGACTGAGCGCTAAACAGATTGGAATAATACAAACTACAAAATAGGGATGAACTTCTAGCAAGAGTAAAAATAAATTTGTGGCTTTAACATAAAACATTCCTATAAGCAGCCCACCACTGATCTGAGTCCAAGGCCTGATGGAGAAAACAAGGTTTAAAGATGCCATTCAAACAAGGTTAGAATAGAGACCACATGAATCTGCTGATTCATATTAATAGGTTAGAATGTTATTTTAATAGTAAAATACCTGCTGAGAATGCTGCTCACTTCTGTATTAGATTTACTTTGAAAAGTGGAAGCTTAATAGCTGATACTTTAGTGAGAATTCTGCCACTGTGGAAGGTCTTATTATTATGAGAGTATCTCCCTGACTTATTTTGCCTCCCTATGTTCCAGCTGCCATTAGACTAATGCTCATTTCCCAGCTGCTTGTGAGAAGTGAATAACCTGGCTTTTCCAAGGCTTCAATTAATTCTACTCCATTAAATAATCATTTTTGCAATCTTGTTTATAAAGAAAAGCAGTAGATACTAATAAGAGCTCTTATTTCTGTCATAAATAATAGATGCTTTAATGCATCATCAACTTGGCTTTGGCCCAGCTAAAAGTCAGTATTTCTGAAACCAGTTTTGTGATTTAGAAATTTACTAATCACACAACAAAGTGATGATTGTGCTAAACTCAAAGTTTGAGTTTCCTCTTATGTCGCACGTTGTTTACCCTAAAATGATCTCAAACAATATTTCAGACCCTTTTGCACCGTTATAGAGTTATGCTTGTTAAGTCATGATTGCAGTTTTTCAACCAGCCATACAATGTGTTTCTCATTGTTTCAGAAATTAGAGCAGATGGCCCAGAACAAACAAGTGCAGGGTCGACTTTTAAATTATTTGCTGAATTATACTTATGTAAAGGTAAAGGTTCCCCCCACACATGCATGCTAGTTGTATCCGATTCTAGGGGTGGTGCTCATCTCCATTTCTAAGCCGAAGAGCCAGCGCTGTCCAAAGACATCCCTGTGGTCATGTGGCCGGCATGACTAGATGCCAAAGGCATATGGAGTGCTATTACCTTCCCACCGAAGTGGTCCCTAATTTTCTACTTGCATTTTTACATGCTTTTGAACTGCTAGATTGGCAGCAGCTGGGGCAAGTAATGAGAACTCATGCCATTACGTGGCGCTAGAGATTTAAACTTCCGAAATGCCGACCTTCTAATCGACAAGCTCAACATCTTAGCTGCTGAACCACCGGCGCCCCCTTGAATTATAGTACTATATTCCAAAAGCGCAAACTCTTTCTAGCAGCAAATATTAAATGCAAATATATCTTGCATTTTTGCATAATATGCACAGAATGATTTCTCACACAGGTTTGGGACATGAGTCTTTGTATTTAAGCAACCTGTCCTGTGCAGTTCTCTTCAGGAATAAGTTCAAGGCTTACTTTCGGGCAGGAATATGAATTTGGTTATCATTCTTCTGTTGTATTGTGGTAGCTATGAGTCTCCTATCAGTTTTCAACTTCTTACTAGAACACATATGTTTTGCTGACGGAGGACTGATTTCTACGATGAATAATCATATTATGTTGTTACAAAGGTAACCCCTTAACTAAGATGACATTTAGATCAGTATGGTTCTACTAGTAGCAGTAAGATATGATAGCGGGTTCAAAGTCCTTTTCAAGCACTGAATTTAGGCAAGTTATTATACAAGTCTCACATCAATATTTGTACAGTGGGAATAATAATCTACTACTTAGTCCTAGAAGGTTAAATAAAATACAAATATAGTTAAACATTAGGGACATAAAATGTATAAATACTGGACTGCTTTTATATATCTTTAGATTCTAAATGTGAAGAACAGGGCAAGGTGTTGTTGTTGTTGATGATGAAATAATTCCCTGTATTATATAGTAACAGTGAGACAGCAGAACAACTTGCCTCCCTACCACAGGAAACCAGCCTACTGATTATGATTGCCTGGGCCTGTTTCTGCTGCAACTGCTAGTAAATATATCTCCTAGTGAAAGCCACACGAAGACATTAATTCTGAGACAGCATGAATTGGGAACACTATTTAGTTGGAGCAGAAGATTCTACATCAGTGCAAGGAATCTCATGCTAGGACAATTCCTTGTTTACAATAAAATTCTTAAAACAGCAGAGGCCAAGCTCCAACGATTGAGTACAGTTTGGTCAAATAATCACATGCATCCTTCCAAAGACAAATTTTACAGCTGCGAGATAAACCACACATAGCATCAGAATCAGCTATAATGTGATATTTTATGTAAAAGTTAAAGACTATCTAAGTAGGGCTAGAAAGGGAGATCAAGATCCTCCCCCCCGATATCTGTCCATTGTTTCTAATGGGAAAAACAGGATAGAGGAAAATGGAGACATATTCCCAATCCAATAGGTATTACCTTTAATTAAAGTAATTTTTTAAAAATGGACATGATCATTTATGTTTTCATGTTAAATGTAGTCTAGTCCGTATATTTGATGAAAATGAATTTTAGAATTATGAACTCTGAATCTTGGCTTTCATTTTATTTAGATGTACCTGGGGCAATACTGAATGGAGATGGAGCAGCTACTAGTAATCAGGGTTTCATGACAAACAAAGGTAAGTACCAGCTAATTGTATTTCAGCTAGATATAGAGTAGAATGTTATAGTAATCTTGTTTGTTTTATATTTGTTTGTTTGTTTTATTTTATTTATATCCCGCCCTTCTCTCGGAAGACTCGGGGCAGCTAACAGGCCAAATAAAACACATTTATAAATACAGACAATAAAAGCATAATTAAAAAGATTAAATCAAGGCCAAAAAAGATGTAAAATTGACTAAAAGTATTTAAAACTCCATCTAAAACCCCAAAAATTAAGAACAGGAGGACAAGGGCACAGCTCGGTCAGACCCGCCAGATGGAATAGGTGGGTCTTCAGGGCACGTCGTAAGGTCGTAAGGTCAGAAATGGTACGAATTGCAGGGGGCAGATCATTCATTTGCTCCCTTAATGGTTTTCCTGAAATCCCATAATTTCCTTAGTGGTTATTATTATTTAAGAATCAGGGCAAGATCCACAATTCCAAATTTGTCTCACCCATGAATATTAAAAAGCAGTTATGTTGGTCAATGAAAATAAAATCCAATTCCAAATATGTAGGCAGTGCCTCTGTTAGGATTAAACAAAATAACTCAAATATTGCAATTTTGCATATGTAAAGCTACTGTGGGTAGTCAAACATAAGATATGAAGTGTCCTTCACAGGATTTGTTTTAACTGAGGGTGGTGCTGGCGGTGCAGGGAAAACCCTTTGATGTTCTTGGGTTTGAAGAAACATAGATGATCCAATCCAGTTTGGACACTCACAGTTTTCCCTGGTTAAATCAAGCTGAAACATGATAGGAAAGTAATAATGGTATAAATATAAATATATAAATATATCCAGTGGTATAAATATAAAAAAAACCAATGGTATAAATTCATAAATTCACCTTTCTTTGTCATGAAATTTACAAACAGAATCCTAAAGCAAGGTACCTGTGCACTTTTGATTTCATACAGAATACATTTTGCAGCTTGGAAAATAGTTCTTTTCTAAATAATTTTCTCTTAATGTTTATTAGATTGTCCATATTTAACTATCAGCTGAATAGGCAAAAATTGTGCGGGTGTGTATGTGTATAAATATGAATTTAAACATTTTATTGTATTTGTATCTTCAGTAGATGAAATATTGTGTAATTTAGTTTTTGAAATTAAATACATGTGGGACCCCTCTTTCACAGAACTGACCACTATTCAAAATAGCATGTCAACTGTAAATCAGAATTATGATGATTTGGGAGCAACACTGAAGGACAAAAGATCAGAATTGGAATCAATGCTTTTAAATATGCAAGACATTCAAGAAGAAACAAGTTCAATGATGGAATGGTTACAGAAAATGGACACAGTTGCAGCCAAATGGGAGACAACTATTGTTGACAGTGAAACAGTTAAAGAAAAAGTTGATCAGCATAAGGTAACTTCAGTCTTCAAAACTACCCTGTATCCCAGTCTTATTTTTGGGGGAAACACAGTATCTAAAATAAGACCTAGCATGATTTTTCAGGATGCTTGTAATATAAATCCTATCCCCCCAAAAAGCCCCAGTTAAGATCGTCAGCCAGACAGACACATTTAGTACCATATTTCCACAAAAATAAGACCTATCTGGAAAATAAACCATAATGTGTCTTTTGGAGCAAAGATTTATACAAGACCCAGTCTTATTTTTGGGGAAACATAGTATCTATGGAGAATAATTAATGTGTAAAGTGATTTTTTGAGTTTTATGGGAAGCTCAGCTTAATATAGAAGACCATTCTGCCATACGTTTTTTTACAGACTCATTTTGGACATCTGCTAAAAATGTTAGTGGAGTTATTGCTTGATGATTAAGTAGTCTTTCAAATCCCAAAAATATTTAACAAACTATGCCTGTAATACAATCAGAACTTCACTTTTAATAACTTGAATTAGACTATTAAATTTGTATAAACAGATAAAAAGACCACTTGGTTACTATTGAACCAAAAATCTTGATTTTATGTACTTTTAAAGCTTTACACGCTTGCTTGTATTTTTTTGTTTGTTTTAGCTGTTTGAAACAGAATTGAAGCAGAATGAGAGTAAAGTGCAAGAGCTGAAGGACAGAGTCACAGAGTTGCTTGAAAAGAACCCTGATTCTTCAGAGGTGCCAAAATGGAAACAAATGTTAGAGAAAATAGGTATTAACCTTTGCTTCCTGTAGGCATTGGATAGAGCTGAAAGTTAATATGCTAATGTATTTAAACTCATCACTCACAACCTGCTTCTATATTACTATTTCTAGCACTACTGTGTCATCTATTGTTGTTCAGTCCTTAAGTCATGTCGGACTCCTTGCGACCTCATGGACCATAGACCGCCAGGCCTCTCTGTCCCTCACA
>JANHFO010001070.1:579101-589742 GCA_032468095.1 Pareas carinatus
CGGTCCGCCTCCCTGCGGCAGGGTGTGGCGATGAGAAAGTCGAGCTGAAGGAGGAAATGATCAGACCATGACAAGGGTGTAATACTTAAATCCCCTAATTGCTGATCATCTAACCAATGACCAGAGGCAAAAATCAGATCTAGAGTGTGTTCCCCCGTGTGCATGGGGCCCTGAATTAACTGGGTCAGGTCCATGGCCGTTATGAAAGCCATGAACTCCCAAACTAACCCAGATGCCCCGCCTACTGATGGCAAGTTGAAATCCCTCATAACTATCAGTTTGGGAGTCTCAACCCCCACCTCGGCGATGACATCAAGCAGTTGTTAAGTGAACCATTGCAGTTGTTAATAACACAGATTTTTAAGTGAATCTGGCTTCCTCATTGAGATTGCTTGTCAGAAGGTTGCAGAAGGTGATCTCATGTCCGTGGGACGCTGCAACCATCATAAATACATGCCAGTTGCCAAGTGTCGGAATTTTGATCACATGATCCCAGGGATGTTGCAATGGTTGTGAGTGTGGAAAACAGTCATAAGTCACTTTTTTCAGTGATGTTGTACTTTGAACAGTCGCTAAATGAATGGTTGTAGGTGGAAGAAGTATCTGGATTCATACATGATCACCTGTCTGTTCTACTTCATGCAATACTGCCAGAAGAGAGTTGCCTTTCCAGGATTTGGGTAGGGCCAATCCTGGCATGAATTTTTCCTGATAAAGACACACTGATTCTCATTATTGGCATTAGGATTAGAGTTTGCATTTCATTAATAGT
Source organism: Pareas carinatus (assembly GCA_032468095.1). Taxonomy (NCBI): domain Eukaryota; kingdom Metazoa; phylum Chordata; class Lepidosauria; order Squamata; family Pareidae; genus Pareas; species Pareas carinatus. Next base: position 579,874 of record JANHFO010001070.1, read on the forward strand.
CGAATCCCCTGCCCAGGCAAGAATCTCTATACTATTTCAGACAGATGGTTGTCCAATCTCTTCTTTAAAATTTCCACTGTTGGCACATTCACAATTTCTGGAGGCAAGTTGTTCCACTGGTTAATTGTTCTCACTGTGAGAAAAATTCTCCTTAGTTCTAGTTTGCTTCTCTCCTTGATTAGTTTATATCTTTTTTTTTTCTTCTCCTGCCTTCACATGCTTTGGTGAATAGGTTGACATCCTGTCTTCTTTATGGCAACCCTTCAAATATGGGAACTCTGCTATGATGTCTTCCTGGTTCTTTTCTTCAATAGACTAGACATATCCAATCCCTGAAACCATTTCTTATATGCTTTAGCCTCTATTCCCCTTTGTTGCTATTTCTGAACTCTTTCTAGAGTCTTAACATCTTTTTTACATCGTGGCAACCAAAAATGGATGCAGTATTCCAAGGTGGTCTTACCAAGGCATTAAAAATAGCCATGGTCGTTCTCTCCTCGCTTGCTAGTACAATATAAAAGTAATTTTCTTTAAAGGAAAGGTCGGTTGCTGTGAAGATGATGACCCTGGACAGATCCTCTATATAGTGATGGGAATTTATTCCTTTCGAATCATTTCAAGAAACCACATTTTATGGCTATTCAAAATATCACTTTAAAGAAGTGGAAGTGTATTAGAATAGGTAGATACAGGTAGCCCTTGACCTAGAACCACAATTGAACCCAAAATTTCTGTTGCTAAGCAGAACATTTGTTACGTGAATGTTGCTCCATTTTACGACCTTCTTGCCACAGTTCTTAAGTGAATCACTGCAGTTGTTAAGTTAGTCGCATGGTTGTTAAGTGAATCTGGCTTCGTCATTGACTTTGCTTGTCAGACGGTCGCAAAAAGGGGTTCATGTGACCCCAGGACATGGTCGCAAAAGATCAACACATGACCCGTGGACACTGCGTCATAAATATGAGTCAGTTGCCAAGCATCTGAATTTTGCTAACATGACTATGAAATTGCTGCAGTGGTCGTAAGTGTGAAAAATAGTCATAAGTTGCTTTTTCAGTGTTGTTGTAACTTTGAACAGTCACTAAACTAAAAGTTATAAGTCGAGGACCACCTGTACTTGATCCTTGTCTCTTTAGGATTCTGATTAGCATATGGAGTTCCGTATTGGCAGAGATCCCATTGCTTGACTTTAATCTTGCAGAAAGTTCTGTTTGTTAGATGGAGAAACACATGAGCATGCTTTCTTGAAATGAATGGCATAGTCAAGTTTCGAATGGAGCTTCCTAAAGTGTAGGATTGGAAACTTTCCATGATTGTACCTCTTTTTATGGGAATATTTTTATTCAGAAAGGTCGGTCTCATTTTCCTTAATTAAAATGTTTGTTCTACCCAGTGCTGTCCCTCTGTCTTGTTTTTCATTTTAATTCAAGTCAGGAATAATGGTTTACATTCTTGCATTTGTTTGATTTTCACAGTGTAGTCTGAGAACCAGGAAACGAAAATAAGTGCAAAACTATCAATTCCATTTCCAATGGCCTGAGTTGAGTTATAACAAAGGTTGCATTGTTAGTTTTCCAGAGGAAGTAGTTAGAATTTTAGTGTGTGTGTGTGTGTGTGTGTGTGTGTGTTACAAATATCGAGTGAAGGAAACTTTACTTTGCATCTTTTTACTTCCAGAACGTCTGCTGATGTCAGCAGTAATTGTTTATGAATAAGACCAGCCTGTTAATTTACACTGATTTTTAGTGTTGGAGACAGTTCCTAGTAGCCCTGACCATCTTGTAGAGTTTCAGGTTACCCAACTTGACATTTTGAACTAATTATCATGGTTTCCTACTCTGTTCTAATCCATTACCCGGTCCCTTTTCCATCAGGGTTGCAGAGAATAGATCTGATGTGGTAAGTGCTGATAGAAACTTGCTCCTCTGTGTAGCTCCCCCTCCCCAAGGGCAAAGAGACAAGACAAACAGTAAAAGTGAGACATGGCTAAGCCAAGCCATGTGAGGCAGGAAACGTAAGGAGGGAAAGCTAAGAGGTCAGACTCCTACTAATGCTCTGTTAGCATAATGCTCGGGGAGCGAATGGGTTTAGCAGCAGATGTTGCCCAAAGAACAGAAAGGGTGTTTCTTTAAGCTCACTCTAGGGAGGGCGATGCCTGTCAGATCAGAAGAAATGAGAGAGAGATAGAAAGCTTGCCAGCCACACTGGGCAGCGTGGCTGAACATTCATGGCCAGGAATTTCCTTTTATGCCTTCTTTGCCACAGCTATGCTGATCCAAACGTTGACCACGCTCTCTCTCCAGCTCCGGTGAAATCAGAAGTCTTGCTAGATTTAAAGAGAATGTAAATCTGCCGTGCCTTTGTGGAAGGAGAAACACTGCGGCTTCCGGCTGCGCTGCTGCCTTAACAGAGAGAGAGGATAGCCAGTTTTAAGCAGAAGGCTGCCCAAATGATCGGAGGGAAGTTTACTTCTGTAGTTTGGATTCTACACAGAGCTTTTTGATTTCTTTTCGTTTGGCTGCTCAGAAAACGGCACATTCCGTATGGAACTTCGGAACGCTTCTCACAGGAACTTTCAGGACACAAGAAAGAAACCACTCTTTGAGTGGAGATCGTTTGTAAAGTAAAAGTAAAAGCTGCTCTTCCTCTTACTCTGAATGTACCTGAATTCCTTTTTTCTTGAAAATTTTTCAAGTGCCTTGGTCGTAACACTTTGCAGCTTGTCTGGATTGCTGTTGTTTTTTCTTAAAGTGCTTCTTCAGCATGGCTTATTGATAAAGGGAATGAGTTTTTCCAAGCCTTTTCAATGGATTACAATTAATTTGCCACCTCCTGAAGATAATATGCTACCTGCTTTAAAGATGATTTGCTTTGAAGACTCATTCTGGGAATTTAACTCACACATTTTCACCTGAGAAATGAAATGGAACGATCCAAGGGAAGGTCTGACTATTTGAGCCACTTAGATTTTGTTGGGGACTGTTCTTTTTTTATGTATTTGCTTGAGGCAGTACTTTAAATTGTTCAAAAATAGTTTTTTTCCCCCTCCCTGTTCCCCGTTTTCTTAATCTCAGGCACTTTATATTTTAGGAAGGAAGCATTTAAATCACCACCAGGTAAACGTATACTTTTCTTTTATAGATGCACTGATTATAACCGTATCCACCTCATAAGTTATGTTCTCGGTTTAGTATGTTCTTAACTTTCTACTAAAGGCAAGTTTACTGTAGTTTTCTCTAGTGGCATTCTGATTTCGTTACATCTATGTGTATTAAACAACATCACTAGCAAGATATAAGAGCACTAGGGTATAGTTCTGTAAATTACTGCAGACATGGGAAAGCCATTGAGCAGGCCAGACTGTTTACGCCAGAATCCTCCTTGTGTCGGAAAAGGTGATGAAGAGGAGGATATAAATATTGAGGACTGCTATGTCCCTCAGAGATCAATCTACGACACAGTTCGGCTGAATGAACAGATCGATTCGGGTTCCAAAGGCAGCCTTTCTTCCAGGCATTTCTCTGATCGGACCTTGCCATATAGTCATAGAACACTGGACCTCAGTACCTTGTGCTCCAATGGTGCCCTCTCTTCCTCCAGTGTGTTTGAACTGAGAGGACGGGAAGCAAATAAGCTAGATGAGAGAATGATTTTTGATGCCCTTAAGTTGAACGGTGGCATTCGAACAGCTGGCATACCCAAAGCAAAGTATCGCACAGAAAAGAAAGAACATAGGAGATCCTGGAGGATGCTTGTCCTGCCAAATTTTGCAGACTCTGGAAATAAAAGTGAATCTTCAGTTGCTGAGACTTTGGAAATGACAGGCTTAGCAGCAAGAAGCCAAGATGAATGTGGCACAAATTCTCTTACTTCAGAAGATGATGATTCTGGTCTGTGCAGTCCTCAAACAGAAAGGGAAGGAAATCAAGTTGGGCTGCCAGAACAACCACATCTGATTAGAAGCCTGTCTTCCATAGAGGACATTCAGTTGATAGGCAGATTTGGAACATTTTCCTCTCCTGTGTCTAGCAGTGAACATAATGTCTCAAGAAGTGCCCTTCTCAATGAACCCAAACAAGTAACGTTGCAGGATACTTTACACACAAAGCATAGAGGAAGGAATTCTCTGTTGAACTTGGAAGGTCATCAGGAATTAGGAGATGGATCTTGCAATCCAGGGACTTCCTCACAAGAGGATACCTTAGCACAAGTAGAGTGGCTCCAGGAGAATGAGCAAGAGAATGACATCAGTGTTGACATTATAAACCAAGAGGATGTGAAGAGCAGCTCTGAAATCAATGAACCATTAGAAGACTGCAACAACATGACTGAAAAGGATATTTCACCTCAGAATATGGATATTTATTATGAAAATACAGCTGTACCCCCTGATGAAGTGGACTTAGTAAAACACGCATATGTTCACCAATCAGAACACAATAGGATTCATATAGATCCAAATGAAATTCAGTTTTCTGCTCAGGCTTTGGAAGTTGAGAATACCTCATGTCATCCAGCAAATTCAATGAGAACTGACTTCAGTTTCAGGGTTGCAGGCATATCTATAGAAGAAACCTTGGATACAATTTATAACGGGCTGAGGTCTAATAAGGTAATTAAAACATAAACACATTTTGTGATATTGCTACTGACTTTCCCATTATTTGGGTTTTGCTTCTGTGAGTGCCTCCTGAACGTTTAGGCATGTGTTTGGTTAATCTTTCCAAGAAGGTGCTTAACAACATTTGGTCAACATATATCAGAACACAGAGATTGGTAGATGATCATTTTGCTAAATTGATTAAGGGTAATTTGTGACAGAGTCGATTAGGTCCAGCTGTTTTGGCTTGGTTATTTATTGTCCAGATGGGTCCTGCCTCCTTTCAGATGAATGCTTTTCATAATGTGTTGATGTACAGTCTCTCTCCTGCCCTTCCTTTTATTTAGATAGCACAAGCTGCTTTTCAAGCACTCAATGACGTTCAAGGCAGATAGGCCTAATTTTTTTTCCAGCTGATAATCCTCCACACGTTTCCTTAGCAATAACTTCATTGAACTAAGTGAGAATGACTTTTGAGTAGTCATTCATAGGATTGAACTATGAACTAAAAATGGCAACGCTCAGATTATTGTGGTTTTTAGACTATGCAAATTAAAGACAGGTTGCATGTATTAAAATGGTTTCTTTGCATCTTCTTGCCAAGACATACAACTGAAATGGCAGGGATTTTACAAGGGTCATGGTTATTGAGCTGAGATGTAGAAAGAAGGAAAGTAGACTCTTATAAAAAAGAGTTTATCTTGTAAATTTCAGTTTTAAATCTTGTTGTTTCATCCAGTTTGGCTGTATCTTACTTTATTTCAAAGTTTATTGATAAGCTTTTCTAGCGAAGTTAACTCCTTGTATTCACATATTATTAAGTGTATATTGCTAAACCGTTCTGAGGAAATATTTGGCTTGAAATGTTGTAGAATTATCTTTAAGAAATGTGGATTTTTGAAATGGAAATAAGAGATCTATATCCAAAGAATTGTGGGACTAGTTCCACAGAACTAGAGAGTAGTTGGAGTTGTATTTTCCTTTAGCAGGATTCTCTTTTCTGTCTTCGGAATTTTAACAGTGAGAATTTGTGGAAAGAAGAAGTCATAAGACAAAGTTGTCCCCAAATTACTAGTTGAATGTCACTCTTTGCATCTCAGTTGTCATTGATAGTTGTTTATTGCTCTAAAAGGAATGTTTTAGTAGGTAGTCCTACTAAAATGATCACAATTGGGATCAGCTATTTCACTGTTAAGTAAGGCAGTTGTTAAAAGTGAGTTGCCATGTTGTTGAGCAAATCACTGCAGTTGTTAAGTGAATCACACAACCGTTAAAAGAATCCAGCTTCTCTCGTTGACTTTATTTGTTGGAAGCTGGCTAGGAAAGTCACAAATACTGAGCATGTGATATACTGCAACCATCTGAAATACGTGCTGGTTGCCAAGCACCCAAATTTTGATCAGGTGACCATAAGGATGCTGTGACAATTGTAAGTGCAAGGACTGGTTGTAAGTCACTTTTTTCAGTGCTGTTGTAACTTCAAACAGTCACTAAATGAATGGCTGCAAGTCAACTACTACCTCTATTATTGTACTTTGTTCAAAAACGGAATAACTTAATGCACTACCTGTGGTTATAGAATAATATAATATAAATATAATATAAATGTTTCTTTGCAAAATGTTATGTGAATTGCTATTGATGATGTTTCCTTATTCTGAAAAACCTATTTTTTCATATTCTGAAAAGGAATGAAAGATTGGATGCATCAAGAACAGTGTAACGCTTGTAATGTGCTTTACATTTCACAAATATGTATAGTATTCTTGGTGGCTACTAGGAATCTTCCCTTTTCCCCATGAAAATATTGTTAAAACGTGTAAAGAAAGTCATCTGCATTATTTGGGATTAATCCCATATTTAGTTTTAGTTTCTCCCTTGACCCAATCTGTAACTATTTGAAGGAGGAATGTGACATGTTTCTATTTCTCAGTGTACTTTCTTTGCTTATGAGTAGTAGCCTCAATTATGAAGTAAAGTTCATAGGTTGAATTCTTGTTTTAATATATTGCTTTTCTAATAAATTAGAACTTGCTTTATCCGGTTGATATACAATGGATATTTCCCAGCTTTCAGACTTCCTTTAATTATTGGCATTATGTAGATTTGCAAGTGGTGTTGAAATCCCTTAACTATGCCTGCAGGTCTTTGATGCAAACTTTCAAGCATGTGCTGTTTTCAGGCTCTTTTAAAATGATAAAACTTTTCATGTAATTTTTTTGTAATTGGGGGCATAAGTCTGAGAATAAGGTCTACTATGTTAGTGTAAGCTTATCCCCTATATAGATACTAACAACACTTTGAGTAATGGAAGATACACTTTCAGTGTCAATTAGCATTCTTTATACTAATGTGTCTTATGATTTATAATTTATCACTTTGTTGCTTGCATGTATACTGAGAGTCTGTGCACTGGAGACAGATTCCTTGTGTCCAATCACACTTGACCAATAAAGACTATTTTAATTCTAATAATCTAATTGCCACCAACATCCAACGTACCAGCTATCCTTAATGCCCAAACTGCCTAAGGACTAAAGGTTGCATATTATTTGTCCTAATTAATTTTGCCATCTTGATAACTGGGGAATGCTTTGATTGCCTTTTCATATCCTCAGATGACTCCTCAGACCATTCATATATGTCAAGCACAAGATCCAGCTCGCGGCCTGTGTTCATCTGGGCACGGCCCAGGAAATGGCGAGGGACCGGCCCTCACCATCTCAGTTCAAGCCCAGGCAGGGCGAGATAGATGGTAGCGAAGGCAAGGCGGGTAAGGCAGGGAGGTTGTTGGGACACCTGCCGGGAGGCGTCCAGGGCCGCCTCCTATGGCCCGCTGTGGGCAGCCCAGTGGGCACCCCAGCCCCCACCCCTACCCCACATGCAACCTGCCACAGACGTCATGGGGGGAACTCCAATTGCCATAACAGCAGCAGTCCAAGTGACCCGCAATGAAATTGAGTTTGACACTCCTGCCTCAGACTGATGGATTTAGTTTATCATATTTAACTCCTTTATTATGGTGATGTTACAGTTAAACCAAACGAGAATCTCCTGTAAATGCAGCAATGCTATTTACTATCAGTTTTACTGTCATTTTAAAAAACTTTTTTTTTACTTCCTGCCACTTTTAAAAGGATAATTCTGCGGTTCATTGCTTTTGTGCCAGAGTTAAGACCAAATCCAATTTCAATGTTGCAGTTACCTTGAGGTTGGTTTTTTGCTTGCCAGAATATAACACTGTGATAACACTGGATCTGCGAATCCCACCCATTAGCCACTTGAACTGTAGGAATCCCAAACTTCTACACAAGCTCCCTCAGTTAAAACTAAGAGCACTGAACTGCTTTTAAATTGCAGCTGGGCAGAGTAACGCATTTGATGCTGATTCTGTTCCAATCAGAGAATTTCAAACTATTTTTGCTTTTGGTTATAGGTAGAGAAAAGTCTGTTGCCCAGCAGTGTATGTTTCTAAAAAGAATAGGTGTGAGCATACATGTTCATGTAAACAAAGCAGTTAGGTAGGACTTTGGAAAAATATCTTCGGATTACTTTCCTCAGTATTTCTCTTCAGCCTGGTATGAATTGCCATATAGAATACAGATTTTTTGGGTGTGTGTGTGTGTCTCTGTGTTAGGAAAATTAAACATCAGGAGTGTTCATGCTTTACATAGAAAAGGCACTAAAGATCTCAGGTGGAATGCGAGATATTAAAATAGCCACAATTTTTTCAGGGTTCCTTGTGAGTCTGAAAAAAAGATACAGCAGTTGAAGAAATCCAAACGTAATGAGACTTTTAAATGGCTACTACTTGTTATTTTAGCCTTGCAGAGAAGCTGGAAAAGATTCACTTGGTTAGGCTAGTGGAGAGAGAGAAATAGCCTTCATAGCGAAAGTTTGAAGCCCTTCTTCCAAGTCATTTTTGAAGCATGCACAATCATTAAACATAGACCATTATGGTCATACTTTCATTTTTAATATGGTGTTTGTTGCCACTTTTGTAATAGCTGTTTGTCAATCCTTGGTGTCAGTATATCTAATCATCTGAATTTGCCTTGAATTATTAAGGGTTTTAGGCTATTAAGAGCAATTTTACAAGTACATTTTACATATAAACATTTTCTTTCAACACAGTGCATGCTGTGTGTTTTGACTTCAGTTATCTGCTCCGGTTGCTGCTTTTGTTTACAATGCTCCAGGCTCTTTTGCCTAAGTAGGTTTGCCTTTTACTTTCCTTCTCTTTTTAAATCAATAGGCATTTGAGAAAGAAAAGATTGAACCTCTGCAGCTTAAGCAGCAGGAGGTAAATTGGTTGGGTCAAGGCCTCATTCAGAGTGCTGCTAAAAACGCAAGTACTGATAACCTTGAGCGTGATCTTGAAGATGTTAATACGAGGTGGAAAACTCTCAATAAAAAGGTACTAAGCTATGTTTTTATTTTAAATGCTTTTTCCTTTTACTGGATTGTTGTCTCTGATAACCCACCATAAAGTCTAAATAGCGGGCATGTTGTGTGCTGCATAATAACATGTAGTCTGTGCAGTCTAAAGCACCACCTACACTTCAGCACCCAAGTAGAGCTCCTGGATCCACAAAGTATTATTTCTCACACAAACACAAAATATTGTTTTAAAAATGATACCTATCAGTAGCATTACACATGGTTTTGGAAATAATTTGGAAAATGTATTTGGATTGAACAGGGGTACCTGTCTACATCTCTTAAGCTGAGGAGTCACATGGTTCCTGTCATAACTATTCTTTGATCATGGGAAAATATGTTTCTGCTTTAGAAGAGTTGTAAAACCAGAATGGCTGTGTTGATGCTCTGCATCTACCCGACTGTATGAAAAGTTAAATCACCTGGGCCAGTCATATGTTGTCTTAATATTTTTTCAAAGAAATTTATAGTATACTTAGGGATGTGGTCATGCATCGTTATTATTACAATAACTATAAAATATTCATCATATAATAATATAATAATGTGATAAACTTACATATAGCGAATACCAAAGATTAGGACTCATTGACAATTTATTAGATTGAATCTTCAAATAAATTGTTGATGGGGGCTAATTTTAATATTTTCTGTATATACCGTATTTTTCGCTCTATAGGACGCACCTGACCATTAGACGCACCACGTTTTTAGAGGGGGAAAACGGGAATAATATATTTTTTCCTGCTTAACTGCTTCCATCCCGCTCGCAAATGGATGGAATGGATGGCGGAGGGAGCAGCCATCCATTCCATCGATTTGCGAGCGG